>JAUCMS010000127.1:10069657-10083848 GCA_032357445.1 Enteromius radiatus | reverse complement strand
ATAAACACCACGAAATTAAATTGTGAATCTATCCCCTGTCGTCTTCTCCCACGCGGACTGTCCCGCGGGAAGAAATGACGCTCTGGATATCAGTGGATGGCACGCACGGTCTACGAACGCGGGACGCTCAGCTTTCACGATTTTAAATGGCTCAAATCCACTTTTTATTAAGTTTTAATTGATCAATAAATAACATCCAAGACTAACTACGCGCTCTAGCTACCCACCCTCTTCCTCCATAAACACAAGAAAAAATACCAGATATTTAAGTACCTAGGCCAACGTGAGGTTGGCAAACAGGAAATGGTAATTTCAAAATAAAAGTCAAACCTCTCCTGCACCTACAGGGTACACCTTCACTTGCAGATTGCAAGCTTCTAGAGGGTACATAATCTGAAGCAGTTAATTTACATAAAGTGGTGTAGACTATATGCGCTTTATAGTTTTTCACAATATAAAGTCCACAGGTTAACAGTTAACCAAAAGATACCAAAAATAAAAGTAAATAAATAAAATATGTTCACAGATCATGATCTTTGACCCCTATATGAATTTCAACCCTTGGCCATCTACAATACTGCCTTAGGAGTCCTGGGTCTGACCATCAGTGAGTTCAGAGGTCACAGCGATGACAGCGGGCACCTCACTGTGAGAGTGTGGCCCACCTCACTAAGACAACAGCAGCAATCTGCTCACCAACTTCCAAGAGCAGAACCGAGGATCAGGCCTCGGCTTGTGAAAACAGAGCCAGGGTCACCAGATGACCTTCGGGATCACACTGAGCTTTCATCCCTTCCAAATGCGAAGGGGGAATGCTGCCTCAGCCAGGCCTGGAGAGACCTACCCTGTTTTTCTTGCAATGGAATCATGTTTGACACTGGCAGAAACAAATTATTTATTCTTCACTCTACTTTACTTTACCATTTGCCAAATTCACAAAAGTTTCATTTCAGAGACTAAAAGGAGAATATGATCTTGAATCGATACCGTGATTCAAAATGAAATAGACATCAAATTCACCTTCATTCCTTGACATTGTTTGCTTGAGGATTCAAACAAATCACAATGCATGTTATACTGCATGTCCTCCCATAACTATAAACAGAGCAAATCAAAGCCAATGTTTATTTAGTTGGACATTTCCAAAAGTCTAGGGTTCTTCTAAGGATTTAGAAATGTTCAGAGAGAGAGCTACAGATGGAATATAGTCTTGGGATACAAATAAAAAGACGCTAAAGTGAAGCCAAGTCTATAATTCTTTACTTTACATAGATGTTCCAAAGCTAGATTTTCAAAGTCAAATCCACGAGGGAGTCGTTCAAGACAACAGGTCACAAAAACATCAAATGTCTTACATGATGTGCTATAAACTTGTGTAGGAAAGAGTGATGATAAGACCCTAATTGACAGAAATGTCCTGAACATGTGGAATCAAAAGCAGTGCCAGCTCTGGGATGCGTCACAAATATATGACCACCCCGACATTAGCCCACAATAAAAGCACTTGCAGAATGTTTCTACACACCAATCATTATTGACTGCTCATTGGACAATGTTCTTGCGTGATACCACTGTAATTCTATGGTGTATTAGCAATTATAATGTGGTAAATGAAAATGGAAAAAAATAGTCTCTCTGAACGTAGTCACAATCGTTCATGATTGAAGGCACATAATAATGCTCGTGACCCACTGACAATGTGAAAAAGAAAGTCTTTCTGGCGGTCATGGAAATAGCAGGGTAATATAATTTTGTGCCAGAATTCCTCTTCTCCACTATGAGGTTTTATATTGCCTTATGGAGCAGATGTGAAGACATGTCAGGGGAGCCAGCGAATTCTATCATTTCGGCGTTCAATATAGCAATATATTGTGAGACAACTCCATTCACAAATTTGACGGGCAGATAATAAAATATAGATTTTTTCTTACGAGGGAATTTCTTTTCTGATTTACAGACAACAGTAATTACATCATGACTGTTTCAGAAGTTAAAACTTAACATAAGAGGCATCTAAAAAAACAACGTCAACCTCAATAACACCAATTGTCTTGTTGTTCATTGCGAGGCACTTAATGATATTTCGTCTCGTTTAATTCTGTTTGCACCTAATGGAAAAAACAACAGCATGCAATAATAAATGAGCTTCACCTGGAAAAAATCTGAAGCGGTGTTAAACTGTTCTAGACATGCATTAGGCCACACACGCCCATTTGAACTACTTTATGAGACTAAATGAAGTTTACTTAAACATTTTGGATCTTGATTCCAATAAACCTATTTTCCAATAAACTGGCATTCCATCTTTTCAGACTAAAAAACAGCCAGTGTCTTAATAGTGTTTCCCATTTATTCACCTGATTCCGCACAATTTGAACCAAATTCAGGCTCATTTGAACATTATGGGCTTGTTTTCCTTTCTTAAACAGACGGCAAATGGCAAAATCCTGCAGAACAATAATAAACTTCAGGAAGTAACAGCCTCATATGAGCAGAATGACAACCATATTGTTCAAGAATAAAGAGCTAAAAACATCCTAAATACTGCCAGCACTGCATCCTTAAGCTAAAAAAAAAAATAACAAAAGCATTGTGCATTCAGAAACTTAACTCAACTCAAATCAAGTCAAAAGATCATTATTTTATTGAGTATTACTAACTCACTTCTCACTGTTTTTTTAAATGTGTAGCTAGAAAGTTGTGTGTCCCGTTTTCAAATTGAAAGCACTTGGCCACCAATTAGTTGTCCTTGAGACTGAATCTTTATTTAAAGAAAATTCAAACCACTGGTGTTGCAGTGGTTTGCCGAGCCTTATCCTTTGACTACTTTCATAAATGGCATCCTTGACCTAAAAAAGACAATAACTCAAAGATATGAGGAATTATAGACAACATAAGATACTCAACAAAGCAAGAGATCATCTTTTTCCAATAGGAATAGCAATCAAATAGACACATAATAAAACATCTACAGAAGCACAACTGTTGGTTTATTATCAGACGCTCAAACATAATAGAACCAACCACAGCACCCAACGCACTCCCACATCTGGCTGTTCCCAGCGGGATGAGGGGAAGAGAAAAAAAAAAGGAGACAATTGCTGGACATTTGTGTAATTTATTCAGAATAAATTGCTACCAAAATTGCTGTCTGCAAGCCATTTGCACAGCATTATCTGTGAGAAATGTGTGGAGATTCCCTCTGCTACAAAACCAGGGGCGTCATGCATACATTTTTCTCAGCAGCAGAATTTGTTCTTAAAGTGTGTGTGACTCTTCTGCTTTCACATACTGCTAAAACTCATCTAACCCATGATGCTGAAGCGGCTAGCATGGGATAAAAATTAAAAGCAAGACACTCACGGCACTCATAATTCTGCCCAAGCATGAGAAAGACCAGTTATTTACATACCAGTGGTCAATTACTGGATACTTTTGGTATGATTGGTGTTTCGATTATAACTGGGGTCTTTCTGTGCATCTCTGCATTTCGCAAGAGAACTGCTGATACAATAACATTCTCTGTTTTTGACCAAACATGTTTGAATGACAAATAACTGCAGTGACACCGATTCGTGGAATGTGCCTATTTTCCATTTCATAACACAGAGTACTCGCCTTCTATTTCTTCAGAACACTCTAAATCATTCTTTTGATCAATAATAATCCAGGAGAAACTGCAGTGCTTCTTTTCTCCTGCTTCAGGATGATGAGAATATTCCCTCGCACTCTTGAATCTACTCCTTTTTTTTTCTTTTCCATTGCTCTTCTTTTCTCTTGTGCTTCTCTTTTAACTGCCGTACGGCTCATGTCGGGTGTGCTCTGAATTTGATGAAGTGGCATAATTCCCCCAACTGATCATATCACTAAAGCAGCGATTGCAAGATCAAGACCAGATTCCAGCACCAGTCACATATGGGAAGCATTTTTATAAATCTTAATAAACTTTCATCTATAGATTAGGGGGTCCCAGGCACAAGCATGAGACCTCCAATGTGATTAGCAGATCCGAATCCAGTGAGGTGTCACAAAAACGCCTAGTTTTATATAAAAAAATTAGAAGGAAAAAAAAATCACAATGGTTTGATTTTATATTCTCTAGCATGTGCACCAACACTGGGCAAAAAAATGTAATTTCCAAATTTCTCTCCATGGATGAAAGACGATATTTATCATACACACATCTGACGGTTCTTTGGTCTTAACCACAACTTTATAACGTCTGGCTGAAGAGCTGGTCAGGATGGAGTGTTGAAGGCCTGATCTGCCGCCGGGGGGTTAAACTATCTTTGACCATGAGGACAGTAATAAGAATGAGTTTGATGACTCTCTCGCCTCGCATGTTTAAAAAGTCTTGTTTATTCAATTAAAGATCAGTACAACCGCCGTCTCCCCCCTCCTTTCTGTTTAATTTGATCAGAAAATCTGCTGATGCAGGCTGCCCCCCAACTCATGTGAAACCAATTTCAGCTACACATAAAAATCTGGAGCAGAGCTCCAAATAGACATGGCTCATCCTCTCCCAGGAGACGTTCTCACGTCTTGGGGGAACCTGAAAGGTCCGTACCTGCATGACCAGGAGGAGGTCAGGAGCCAGACCCTGAGCAGACTTGGGTTGCGTCTCAGAGTGCACAGACACTGCTACAAAACACACACAATGGAATAAACAAGCCTACAGCCAAGCCTGTGCGTCATGTTGCATACGAGCAGGACCACAGCATGACTGTGGTGGAAGCACACCATCTGGTTACCATGGAGAGGTGATGGCAGTGATTCCGCTCCTCTCTCCCAAGCATTCCCGTCCGCCTCACACATAGGAATAATTCTGATGGGAAAAAGATTGCCTTTCAAATGATTCCAGGGTAATTGTTCCTGATCATAGTTACAGTCTCTTAAATGTTGTCGAACATCTGCTCTAACGGAGTGCCACTGTAACAGGCCAGCAGATTAAAGGCACTGTTCTGTCATTTGTTCACTCACCTTTATCTAATTTCAAAATTGTCTGACTTGGAACACAAAAAAATAAATAAAATGAACAACAAGAGAAGTAAATATTTTGAAGAAAGTTATTAAGTTGTTTGAAACATGAACACTAAACCTCCCTGACCTTCTGGGCATGGAACCCCCCCAAAAAAGAAGAAAGGCTTGAGATGACATTAGGGTGACTAAATGTACATCTGTCCTTTTAATAATATATATAGAGGCATACTTTGCATCTAGGCAATGTAATTTGATTTATTTGTATCCTCTAGCTAGCAGAGTGCATGTGTGAAAATATACTACCTGTTTAATAGTTTGGGGGCAGTAAGTAATGTTTGTGAAATCTCTTATGCTCTCCAATTCTGCATTTGTGGTTAAAAATACTAAAAACTATAACAATTAAATATTACTATAATTTAATTTAATAGGTTTTACATTTATTCTTGTGATGTAAGCTAAATTAAAAAATAAAAAGTATTAATTAAAAAAAAAATTAAAAATACTTAACGTAAAATTTTTATTTTTTTTTTGTTAACGTATTTAGTGGTATATATTAATAACTCTAAAACCATATAGCTTTTAAGCTTATAATTTAGGAAAAATATCATACAAATATAAGACAGAACACAACGTGAAACATTGTATGCTTAAAGTATGTTATTTTGATGAGAAGAACATAAAGTTGTTTTTTTTTTTTTTTTTAATTGAGTTCCTTTACCTTAAAAGCTGCTGTCATCCACTGGAATGAGCTACAAGAGCCGTGTAAAAATTGACTGTATCACTCATCAGGTCATAAACAATGACCTGCTTAGCATTTACAGATTTCACATAATCACTTTAAACAGCTTCAAATCACACATTTTAGCTGAAACACCATGACAAACAAAACGCACTAATCATTTCTTAATTGAGTCGGTGCAACGTCTCCATGTTAAGTCACCCTAATAAAACATTTTCATAATAATCACTTTAAAATCTTCTGTTAAGGTTGAAGTTGATAACTTGTATATTAAAATGTCATCTTAAAACAGAAAAAAAGTCTCTCTTTGAAAAGCTTACACTTTTTTTTTCCCCACATTGCACTGTTTGATATTATCCGTTATAATTTGACACAGAGGGCCGCAAAACACATTGACATTGCAGCTTTCATCCACATGCGTACCCGAACATTACTGTGTGGACTGTTGGTGTTAACTGTGATTAGGAAATTAGGATACATTACAAATCAAACGGCACAGAGCGGGCACAAGTAATCAGAGCCAATCTGGGCCACGTTCAGATTAAATGCATGACGTGTATTGCACATATGCACCCGCACAGATGAAAAACTCAGCTTTGGTGGGGCCTGTGCTTCATCTGAACATTGAAACGCATGTCAAGTTTGTTTGAGGGCCAATTAGTGTTGTTTATTGCCTTGGAAAGCCTGTTTGGACTCTGGTGGAGATGCACTTTGTACGAAGCATGCATCCTGTTGAAAGAAAGAAGGGGTATAGGGGAATTTAAGCACAATGGCATCCCATTGCCCATGCCCAAGGCAAATTACTCAGACTGAGATCGATTCACAAGCACTAAAATAAAATGAGGAACTGCTTTAATGTTATTAGCCAAATGGATTAATAAAGCGTGAAGTGACTCTTCCAAATAAAATGACAAAGATCATTTCCTTGCTTGTTTTTCCCTGCTGTCTGTCTTCGTTGCATCTGCACTGAGAGTTATTGTGAGCTGCTGTTACTGAACAAAAGCATCAATTATGACTCACTTGTCACGCCACATTAACATCTTCAAACGGAAGCATCCACTGCCTTTGCCACAGGCCAGTACCCCGTGTGACCAATAATGTATTTGCATCAATGGTCAACTTGAAACAGCTACCATAACTTTTAAATATGCTTTGAAAAACACAAAAATAGATGACCTCCAAATTTACTTAATGAAGCCCCATTGAAAATGCTGTCAAAGGTCAGGTTTGCTGACACAGTGACCTGTGTAACCTCTCTTATATCAGAATGAGGAGACACTTGATAACGACAGAGCGAAAGCAGAAATATTATAAATATAGGTGCAACAAGCATTACATTTAGAGGTGAGTTAAATGTGTCAGCTTTGGGGCACATCTGTCATAAATCTAATTGAGCAAAAGAGACGTTTACTTGAGGGCAGAGCATATAAAATAATAACCCATGGCTTCTCAACTATTTTACCTCAGTGCAAACCACAAACAATAAGAAACAAATCTGTTATGATTTATGCGCAAGTTAAAAGCTTCTACATATGGTAAGGTTTTCCACAGCGGACTGTCAATAAATACAAGATTCATAATATGGCTTGAATCCATGCTTTATCTTTATGTCACAAGGCTGACTCATTTTCAATTAATTTGTTCTATAAACAGACTTTTTTAGGCCCATTAAGCTTGGTATTTATGTATTTTGTGCAACTCTGCAAAAGCACATGTCGCAAGAAAAATGCAATATGCATGATAAATATAAATAAAATGGAACTAAAAGAATAAAGACATGAAAAGGATTTTGAGCATGGTCACAAACCACCTTAAACTAATTTGTTTAGTGCAAAATATTTAATGTGCAAATAACTGTTTAGTCATTAAATGGATATTTTTTATAGCGATGCAAAGATTTTAATAATAGTATCTTAATGAGATGTGTGTATTGCTGCCAGACCTCAGTGTGAATAAATAAATCTAATAAAGTGCTAGTCTTACTCCCTTTGCAAAGGCTGATAAAAAGATACAGATTTCTTCATACTTTTATATTGTACCCCCTTTGTCACAGTATTTCATAGAAAACAGAGTGAGATTCCAGCATCGTCTTTCATGAGGTCTGGGGTTCTGTGTGCTACCAAAGGGATATGGTTTGACACTTATATGAGTGAATACTTCAAACTAAGACGTTTTTAGTTTTAATTTCTACTATACAGTCCTCCTATCTTACACACGGTTAAGAGAGTAGACGTTTATGAACAAATAATTTTACACTTAAAAACAGATGCAGATTGTTAAAGGCTAACTGTGATGACGACAAATAAAGAGCTAATAACTGAAAAAGAAAAATTCTTGTTTTAAAATGAATGAGAAACAAAACATTGTTATTTGGTTGGAAGACAACGAAACTAAAGCAAAAACTGTAAAAATGTATGCAACTAAAATGAACAGCAATTTTTTACTTTTGCATTCTACAGATGCCACTGGATTCCTTTTTTTTGCGCAATAAACTTTTGCATAACACAACCACCACTGAACAACTGCTGCTAATACAATTTTGCCTTTCTAATACATATTTTGTGCCAATTAAATGCTGTTCAATGGGCTAAATTATAGAAGGCAGGGTGGATATGTGGTTTATTCCAAGCTTTCAATAGTTTTCCAGAAATCGGACACTTTTTAAATAGTGTGTTATCGTTCACTGTGGCCTCTTTCACTGTATTTGCCAAAAGTGCATTTATACTAGTCACAAAAATACAGCATGAGAGAGAAAAACACTTGTGAGTGTTGCATGGTATGCAAAATCATTATATGACAAAATTATATTATTAATTGTATTAGCCTACTTATTTAGACTTTATATTTGCATTGTCAGTAATAATGTTAAAAAGTCTAAAGAATAATCAGCCAAATTTGTCAATCGTGTGTGTGGTTAAAACATTTTAAATAAATACAATTTAGGAAAGAAATGAGATTTTAGCAACTCCTCTCTTGCAAAAACAAGAATTCTGAGTGGAATGGCTGTCATTACAGTGCATAAGGTATGCTCTAAAAATGAAAAGTAGGAAATCTGAAAGCCCCAGCTATTCACAAATGCTGTTTTGCTGATTCTTAAAATAACTAACATTCAATTGAAAGAGTGGAAAGACTTACAAGGTGAGGGCATTGTGCTCAAAATGATTTGCCTTGACATATGGAGACAGTGATATATAAACATACAGGCACCTTTTCAGTGGACTAACTGCCCTTCATATCCAATCAGATGGAGAGAGGGCTGGAAACAGACTGTGGCTGGTTCACATTTGTTCTGCTGTGGCATGTGCCCTACATGCAGGATTCTAGAGGCTGATCTCTGCCACAATAAATGTCAGGTCACTGGAGCACAACCTGATGTGAAAGTACTCATGTGACATCATGTCTACTGGTAATACCTGTCAAAGGGGGCAACCACATCCTGTACAAACACAACACTTTCCCTGAACATCCTCCAAAAGAATTTCTATTTGTAGTTCATCTTACCAAAGAGCCATCTGTGGAAGCAGGTTCAATGAGCTGCTTCAGTGATTTCAGGGACTGTTTTATTCTCCATCTGGAGAGGACTAATGCCAGTTTTGTTTGTGCCAGCAGCTGGGCTTTTTATGTGAGACTAGATAAAAATGTATAAAGCGGGATAATTCGTTCTAATTTATTCAGCGTGTAAAAGATTGTTAACATGATGCGCGGACAGACAATTCATTGTACAGGTAACAGTGGGTTCATAATTATAAAAGCGGGACACTAAGATTTACAGTTAACATGGATGAATATTAGAGTCGGTAAATTCATTAGTCGTCATATAAATTTACGCTCTTTTTGTCCGTAGTTAGCCTGTATCGTATCTATAGTGCATTTCATACGACAATTAAGGCACCTTTCGTATTAGCATATAAAAGCATGGTTTCAAATTTTTTAAATTAGTTCTAAAATAATAAAGAAATATTTTTTTATTAGGCTATATTTCTTTTGTTTAAAATGTAATGTAAATATGCATGTAAACATTTGACAAACAAAATTACGATTAGTTTTCTAAATATTCATTTGAATTAGCCTAAATCAAAATGAAATAAGAGGGTAAATGAAAAAAAGCAACGCATATTAAAAACAATTGCATTACTTTTTTCATGCAAAACCAGCAACAAATTGTATACGTCAAGCTGTTCCAAAAATAGCCCGCTCTAATGAAATAATCCTAGACACGTGCGCAGTGCTGAGACATTTAACTGCCATAAATAACTCAAGAGATAATAGCCCAAACATGTTAAAAATATTCAAGAGTGTTCGACTCGGAAATGGAGCCGGTTCTGACGGGTCTGTGTTTACCATTCACGAGGGAAGTCTGGAAATTGAGACCTGGAACTTTAAACCTGAGCTAATTCAATTAGATTTAGCGCTGGGTTTGAAGTGAATCTAATCAATGCCCTTTTCTCTGAAAGTGAACCTTTGCGAGAGATATTCGTAAAAAAAAGTCTGCTCAATGCGAAATGAAAATACATAAATATTTGCGTGCATAATTCCACATTCGACTGTACACTACAATAGTCAACAACATGGGGTTTTATCCCGTATAATTGCAAAAGACATTGGAAATATTTAATAAATAGAGCACAATCAATACAATAGGAAAATTTAAATAAATTAACTTTACACCCGTTAAAGCTTAACTAAATCTAACTTCAAAAACATTACAATAATAAAAATAATTTGTCAATGTTTTATTATCATTTTATTATCAATGGCAGACAAGCTCCGGTAATATTAGCATTAGAAACACTCATCTATTACGTCTCAATACTGTTACAACTGCAAGTATACCAAACCTTTGCAGCAATCCAATTAAGCTTGCATTTCCTTTATTAAGACAAATATTTGGTTGCGGAGGACAAAACGATCAATTCCCTTCTTTTAGTTATTTCACTGACAGCGGAACAATTGGTGTTCGAGAGACTTTCAATGCAGCAGCAGAAATTAATGCTCTATTGATTTTTATAAGGAACGCAGCTTTAGCTGACACTGTTTTAAGACGTTCTTTATTTCCCTTCACTAACGTTCTCAGATAAATGTGCTTCTAATGCCACCAAATACAAACACTTTAAATGAAGACGGCAAAATAAACTATTTTAATCAAGACAGAATCGCATAATAATAAATAATAGGCTATTTTAATAATAATGGATTCAGGTTGCTGTGAAAAAGAAATATAGACTTAATGCATTTTTTAACGAATTACTCACAGCTGTTTCACTTTGCTGCATCAGTTCGGCATCAGACAGGGCCCGGCATACTAGTATTGCTGGATATGTTTAGGATGTGTAGTTTAGACAGGTTTGTTATCTTGCCCAGGCTTCCCCTCTGCTTTTCATATTCTAAACTAACGCAGGCGTGCCTTACCACCGTCTTTTGAGTTAATTAGCCTATTATTATGCCTGAAGACGTAGGCTATACAGACATTAAAGCAACTGCAATATTTTACAATAAATTAGATGTCACACACTGTTTACCCGACTCGTTACCAACAAACGTAAAAGCATGGCTTGTATAGGCTATAGCTTGTTAATGCGGGGAAATAATCTGGTGTGGAACACTCAGCACATGCAATAAATAATATAGCCTATATACATTTATTTATTTATTTATTATGGTTGCTACACACAAATTAGGCTAATAGATATATAATTGACCAAAAAGATCCTGACCATGAACAGGCCTGGAAACCCCTCGTGTCTCTACTGTGTTCGGATTAATTTATCTTTAAAAAAATGTAATTACGAAAAGATTAAAAACCTGCAATTCTTTTGACATAAATAAACACTTTTAGTGGAAATTATGTATCATCACTATTTTGTTAAAAAAAAAAAACAATACACTTAAAAACGACACTTTTTTATGAAGTGAAATCTGAAGTTATAAATAAAAGAATAAAAGACAAATGCAAGCACAACTTACTAAATGTTTAAATTTACATGGTGAAAAGTAAAAAATGTTGCCCAAACGTGTTCATGACCATTGCTATAGCGTCAACCAATAATGGTTTTACTGCCACTTAGACCAAATAGGCTACATTATGAACACGTCATAATGGGCAAGACGTTGCTTCAGCAAGCATTATTAAAGAAATAGAATGAGAAAAATGTCCAAGCTAAAACATTTTTTTTTCTTTTTCTTGGATATTACAAAATTTCATGCCGGTTGTTAAACACCAAATAAAAAGATTCGACAAATACCAACATGAAACATGATACAAGAAAACAAGGGACTGTCTGATAATAAATGACAAATTAGAAAAAGTTTTACTCGGGCCTGAATAAATCTCCAACACGTTTTAAAGCAGAATAGAACAAACATGATCTTGTGCACATTTAATCAAGATTAATAGTCTTACTCGATGTTAAAATTATTTAAATGCACTAAAACGTCATCCTTAAATCGATGGCAATCAACATGATGCCAAACGCGGCATCGGAACAGAAGGGTCACCACAAACCTGTCTTAATAGATAACGTCAGTTAAAGTGAGAAAGGATTTGGAACAGAAAAGAAAAACATCAGAGTCTAACAGTAAAAACACAACAAACAAGGTATTACGGAGTTCTAGCTTTTTTTCTTTGTTGGCGAGATTAAGTCTCGAGTTAAAAAGCATTGCGAATCAACCATTAAATTGCTCCCTCCGTGTTGCCCTTCACATTCAATGAGTTATATATTTCACATCCTAATGACATTAATGTCATGTGTTAAGTCCCCCCACATATCTCCAACAAAACATTTTTTCTTCTTAGCAAAGGTCTGACCTCACCCATTCATTTCATCTACATAATAACCGAGGAGAGGTCTTGACGTGCGTAGTGGTCTATACCGAGGAGATCTGGGCTGCATCTTCAGAAGACGCATTTTTCGTTACTCCTCTAACCTTAAGGGGGCTTTTTAGCTTTTGGTTAGCTATCCGTTTCTGGAAAACATCTGAATCATTTTATAACCAAAGCCAGCTGCGGCACAAGTCAATGCGTGCGTGTGAGTGAGTGTGTATGTGTGCGTGCGTGCGTGTGTGTATTCGTTTGTATGAGGAAGAGGGAGAGAGTGTGAGAGTATCTGTTCGCTTTGCTCTCCAAAAAGGAAAGAAAGGAAGGGGAAAAAAACGATTGGACGTCTTTTTCTTCCCTAAACTTTTTTTTTTAGGAATGAACGCCGAGACGTGCGTTTCATACTGCGAAATGACATCCATGGATTCATATTATAGCCCATCTGCACCGCAAGGTAGGGATCATCAGGCGAACCCTTTCAGGACATTCCAGGCGAGTGACACCAAATACAGCCCCGCTTTCCTGACCAACAAAGGTCAGGCGTTCGGGGAAAAATCTGGGAGCCCGTTCCAGCAGGAATGCCAGTCATTGGATGCCACTGCTGGGGAAGGCACCTTTAACAAATACCACCTCTTCATGCAGAGGTCCTCCTGCAAAACTCCCCCAGACAGCAGCAAACTCCAGCAGGAAAGCGGACACAACGGAGAGCTCATCGCGTGTTATGGTGAGTTTAAAACAAGGCATTTGTAAAACAGGCTTACGCAGAGAGAAGCAGCTCGAGATGTGTTCTCCCTTCTCGTCAAATAAATGCAAAGCAATACAAGCAGGTTCTAGACGCGTATAACATTCAACTGAAATGACAATAATGTTTTTATGACTCTCTTAAGACAGGATAATCTGCAAAGCCCTTCAGTAAAAAGCTACAATTAGACCAGGTTATTTTACTTGAGAGGCAGTTATTCATATTAATAATCACATCAGAGTAAAGTCCATCTGTAGGCTAATATTTACAAAGCAAATGCAGTGGACTTCACAACTTACTACCAATATAACTGGCTCAGCTATCACAGTAACACAATTAGGAAGAGGCATAACCTCCCCGGTTATTACATTTTACCTTTGAAGACCGAATTAAATTATATTTAATGCGATAATCTGAATTACAATCCTTAATAGTGGATCTGAATCAGACAATTGAATTAACACGTTTCGGAAGGCAAACGCAATTAATTTTATACGCTTTTACAAGTTGTCGACGGCACACTGAGTGTTTTGAAATTTTCTCTCACTAGTATGATAGCAGGCTCACATCTATATAGGCTACCAATATGAAAAGCCATCAAGACTAGCAAAGCCAAGATTAGAGGAGCATTTTGCACAATTCTGACAGACATGCAAGCGCGTAAGTGGTTCAGTCAAATATTTAAAAAAAAATCCATGTAAATTAATAAAATGTTTTATTGTGAAAATCAAAGGCTTCGCATTGAAAACCGCACTAGCATATTACATGAAAAGAGTTCTTTAACTACAGGACTACTTACTGAAAATGGTAGCTACAACCAAGTTGTGCATTCACTAATAAACTATGTAGAGTCATTTCATCTTCTATAATTGTTTATTAAAAAAAAAAAAAAAAAAAAAAAAAAAAAAATTAACCC
>JAUCMS010000127.1:10027757-10069557 GCA_032357445.1 Enteromius radiatus | reverse complement strand
ATCTTCTATAATTGTTTATTAAAAAAAAAAAAAAAAAAAAAAAAAAAAAATTAACCCACGCATGTATTTCTTTTAACGCGTTCTAGCAATCTGAAGATGAAGCCTAGTGTTCGTGGATAGAAACGGCCCTGAGGGCTTGTAAAGGAAGCTAGGAATCTAAATAAGTTCAGCATTACACGAGAACTTTTTAGCATTCCCGTCCTTTGACATACATCACTATTTTTACTGCAATATATTATTAGTAGTAGTAATGAAGATGATGATGATGATAATTATGATGATAGGCTACTATACGAACGACCCTATACAAATAAATAAATAAATAAATAAATAAATAAATAAAATAAAGTCTAAAATAGGAAGGAAATAGGAGACACACGGAAGCCAAAGAACTGGTAGCGGTAGCCCATAATGAGCTTGGGAAAATGTTTCAGTGTGTCCATAAAAAGTCTTCTGCAAATGTTTGTTTTAGTTAATGCATTTTTAACAATGCACATATTTTAAGATGACACTAATGTGGTTTAGATTAAACGAATTTTATCGAGTTTATAACGTCAGGTGTGCCGTGCGTCCATATATTAAAGTTGAGCTGTCTCGTGTTTAAAATCATAGAAAAACAGGTTTATAATCACTAAATCCTTTCTAAGATTTTGATGGCTTCTTGTTGGCTCATTCGCAAGTATTGCCCAAAAAAAAAAAAAAAACACTTTCCGCGAAGATGTAGAAAAAAAAATGTTTTGGAAAAAATCTCATACCGACATACAATTACAAATAGGTAACATTATAAACAAAGCTTTGGAATAATAATAGTAAAATAATAACGTTATTCACCTTTCAAGAAGAAGAAAAACATTTTCTGACATAGGCTCTCTCTTGGTATTTTCTAATAATTTATGACACCAGAAAAAAAAAAAATCTTCTAGCCATCGTTGTCAAAAAGCGTTGAGGAACAGAGCATTGTAAAAGACAAAGAGCATGTCGAGATTATTATTATTATGCATGTTGGGCTAGAGAAAAAATAGAAAAGAGAAAAATAATGACATTAAAATAAAATAAAAACAGCAATATAATAACAATGCAATTAATAGTAGACTAACACTTTTTTTGTGATATATAGGCTACTATTAAATAACTGTGATGCATGCACATCTTTATAACGACCAAACACAAAAGCAGCTGCAGCTTTCTGCAACGCGCTGCATAATCAACGGATGACGCAACGAGATATCGGCATACATTAGATTTAATAATGTCTGTTGTGCAGATGTTGTCAAATAAAAGTCCTATTTCCCAAACTAATCAAAACCTCTCTGACAGAGAAAAAGACCATGTGAGTTGATTAACAGAACCTTACAAGCCAAAGACAAAATTAGCTCGTTTAATTTGAAGGTAACCTGTTTTAATAGGAAACACTTCATAATAACTTAAATGTCATTTTTAATTTAACATGATGTAATGCCTTTCAGACCAGCTGTTGATTTAGATTCATAAATGTATTATTGTACATTACTATTATTATGCACTAGGCTATAACGTTTGTTCATAAATGAAAGTTATTACGAAATGTTACTTTGTGATGGAAGAAAAGCAGTTCCAATTAATCTTTCAGCACATCATTTAATAACTGATCTGCTCACAATGTATAATATTACTACCTGTAATATAAAGAAAGAGCAGGATTTACCTTCTGCAGCTCATCATGCATGGAAATATGCAGAGCAGGTAATACTTATTGAAATCAGTTACATGTGCTGATGCTTTAAATCATATCCTGCTCTATTTATGACTATTATTAAAGGGTTGCTGCAGAATCCATGCCTTTGGTTGCAAAAACAATCTCAGCTCAAAGGATTAGTTTATTTTTTAATAAGGGATAATGAATGCATCATGTAATTGATCTAGAGGTTACTGAACACTGAGTAACTGTTGTAAATTGAAAACATGCTCTGTCCATTTAAAAACAGATGAATGAGTTTATGACTGTTTGTGTGCAATATTTATGATATTAATATGTTTGCAATGGGCATGTGTAACTGCTGAACGCTGCCACAAACAAAACCCATCGAAGACAAGATGTTGATCATATAATTAGGAAAAAGCAACTTTAAAAGCACAAAGAAGAACAATAAAAAGTAAAAAAGAATAATGAGGCTGGCCGATACAGATAACTACCTTTCATTAGGACAATGAAATTACAAAAAGTTGTCTAATTTGAAAGACTATTAGGATTGTCAAATCATAATATGATATTCAGATCTGCATTTGTATTTACAAGAACTTGTTTAAAAGTAATGACTCATTTTGCTCTTAAGAGACATAATTCCAGTAATTCAAAAAGTGCAACATACAAAATGTCCTGCCAGAGAAATTTGTTAGGCCAAAATGAAAGTTGCTAAGGCCCATTTTGTGTGTAGTGATTTTATGAGGTGCGATGCCTTAAGAGGAAAGACAAGAAGTTAGTGAATAAATAAATAAATGCCTCTGTTTCAACCATGATACTTCCCAGCACCGAGCGTGGCTTACTTAATTCTGGTTTTAAAAAGAGCCGCAGTCACAGACTAGACTCGCATCAAAGTCACATTTCCCCTGGGCATGACTATTTTGTTCGAAGAGGGTATGTGGTTTTCAAAACAAGCTTTTGACTAATTCCTCCTTTGTGGTCAGCACCAATAACAAAAGAAAACGACACTCTTAAAAAGGAGAGCCCTTCATCACCTCGTCAGCGAAAGCCCAATATTACCACAGCATTATCCACAATTAGCTAACACAAATACTAGAATTGTCCTTAGAAAAAAGATCAGTAATGTAGGTCAGATTGACAAGGTTCCTGTTAATGAAGACTAAGCAAAGGGAGTCCATGGAGTGTCAAAGGATGATGACCTCATACAAGCTTGTAAAACAAATGCCTTGGACAAATACATGCATCGCCATCACGGCATTTGCATTTGGCTTTGGCTTGAGATGATGGAAGTAGTCATATAAACTTTCATTAATAATAGCACCAAAGGCATCAAACTAAGCATGCACTCACAACTAAATTTTAAAGCAATTCAGTATTATAGACCATCTTTTTCAGTATTATTTTGGATTTTGGTGTTTGTGCGAATCAATTAGGATCAAGCTTGCTCATAGTTTATCTACTGGCTCTGCTGAGAGCAATAGCACAATACAAAATATCATTCATATTAGGTGATGGAATGGCAGAATTGAAAGTCTATGATCCAATCAGTGTTTGATAAAACATTTGCATAAAATAATAGTTAATTAGATTGAATTTCAAGAATTATATTACTAGTTTGTGTATGATCGTTTCTATATATTCACATTGCTTGCAAACCATTTTTAAGCACTCATTAAATTTAGCAAACCATGTTTTTTATGAGCGTTTGGCCGATATGATGAATAACTATATGAAAGGAAGTAGCTCAGCAGCATTTTTATAATGAGCATGTACAAACTACATTTTGTGAAACTGTTAAATACCGAAGGTAGGGATAAAATATTATTATTAAAAATGTTTTAAAAATTGATTATTTTATTATTTTGAGCATTCACTTTTTTTGTCCCATTTGTAATACAAATAAATAAAAGAAAATCATATGAATTAAAATTAAATGAAAAATATTAAATAAATAAATAAAGATTTTACACAGTATATTTTGATATGTTAAGCATATAATAGTGATTTGTTGTACTGTAATGTTTAAAGTAAATCACAGTTACTAATTAATTATTAATTAATGATACATGCGTAAATTTTTACCACATATTATTTGAATTTACTGAAGTAATAACTTACAATGTGTACAGTACTGCAGCAGAACAAAATTAATGACGACATATCTATGAACAAAATATCACCATGTAAACTTTCAAACATCACAAGACATCAAAGTCATAGAAAGAAATTCTCATTTCATAGGAGATGAGGCCATCAGCCTAGTTTTGGAGCTGCAGTCTGTTTCAGCAAAGAGCAAGCATAAAGGGAGAATAAAGTCACAGAAGAACTGCACAAGCAGAGGAAAAAAGGCCATTCCCCATAGCCTGTTAATCTAAGGAGAGGTGACAGGGACTTGGGATCATTTTACCAGTTAGCTCAAAATATGGCTTTACAGTTTACATTAGCTTCAGTCAGCTTGCCTGAATGCGGCACGCCAGCAGTACGCTTCAAAGACAAGGCCTCTATTTAAACAGCATAATCAAACCCCACAAGATTCCTCCTAATCGCTCCTCAACTACTAGTTTAACATCTGAGGCCAAAACACATTTTTGAAACAAATCCTTGTTTGGAAATTTGTTACTTTATTTCTCAACTACAGATTTGGAACTTATTTATAACTCAATATCTAGACACACATTTGTATTATTACAAATTTTTTTAAGCAATAGTTCCCAAAAATAAGAATATTCATTCTGTACACATTGTGCTACAAAAACTTTCTTAAAAGTCTTTAATTGCATGAACATATTACTTTGTTTTCCACAGAAGTCAGTAAGTCATGAGCTTAAAATCATGTAAGAGTGAGTACATTACAGGGGGAAACAAGGTAAAACGTTTCTGAAGATACTAAAACTGTAATACTTTATGCTACATTACCTCTTGGCTCTTTTTTGCATGTTTTTTTTTCTTGACATTATCTTAAACGACAGTGATTAGTTAGTTTTTTACAGCATTCCATAGTGCTTGTTAACTACAACACTGCTCCAATGTGGTTTCTAATACCATCCAGGAGATTCCAGACTTTACTGATGATTTGGGAAATGCAATGTCAACTGCTAAACAAACAAAACGGTGCAAAATAGCACAATAAAAAATAAAAAGAGAGCAGTACAAGGCAAGCTGTTGCAACATGTTTAAAGCAATTTAATTCTAAAAAAAACAAACAAACAAACTGTGATATATTTGTATCTAATGACGTTCCAAAAGACAAAAGAAAAGTCACAGCCAAAATCACCAAACTACTGCACTTACACAGAGTACTTTAACTCCCTATATTTTTCAGAAAACCACCAAATCTGATCTCTCGATAATCATAATTGTTGAAAAGGCAGCAACCTAACCAAGCGGTGTTTGCAGCAAAAAGACACTATCTTCAGGTTTTAGCTGTCTTGAGTTTAAATACTTTGTTTCGGCACTCCAAGAGAGCCGGACGAGCAGAGCGAGCTGTGATTTATCGCGAGAAGTAGCTTAAAGGAAATGCTGTGTTTTCTTGCCCAGCATGTGCTAAATTGTCCTTTAGGACTAGCGGTGTGTTTGGCCTTCTCTGTGGATACTCTGTGGATTCTCACTACCGGGCTTTTTTTCAATCAGCACCAGCTGAGATGCAGCTCTCCCGCTGAAACAACCGTCGTCTTGTGCGTCACTTTGAACAGAGTCACACAGTTCACGCTGAAGTCCGAATCTAACACAAGAGCTAGAGGTGACTCGAAAACGTAAAGCAAGTCAAGCAGGAGACGGGTCCTTGTGGTTTGGTCGCTCTATGTTTAGAATCGAGCTGCTGTTGTCACATCTGCCTTTGACTATGTGATTTGCTCTGGTTTTGCAAATGGCTGCATATGCAGACGTTTACTAATGAGGCTCTATCTCTACTAATATCTTGTGGTGTCACGCTCACAATCACCAATAAGAAAAAAAAAAAAAAATAGGTTCACCGTTTCCATATGCCACCAACCGGAGCCACTCTTCATATCACAACCTATCAATCTCTCTATGCCGTGTCCGTCTGTAAGAGCCTGAAATAATTAGATAGCGGAAGACAAGTTCAGACTGTTGGCCTGGCTTCAGAGCACCAAGCTGCCTATTACAATTCAATCCATATTTTAAGCACCGAAAACAAACCTAATTACAGATAAAAACAAAAGCTTAGATGAGCAAACAGTCTTCCTCAATTTCCTTTACCATTTGTTTTCAGTCATAATACAGATAAAACCCGGCCTGACAATGTCTTATTTATGCGTTTTAATTTTTTTTTTTACATTTTCGGGAGCTTTGGCATATTTCCCCATTAACCCTTCACAGAGACCCCAGGTAGCCTAATTTATAGTGTTTCTTTTATTTGCCTGCTGCTGACCCTAACAATCAGATTCTGTAAAAAAGCATAGAGGATGCCCTGCCGCTTTACAGCTAGTTAAATTACACTTTGATGTGTTCCCCCGTTTTCAGCTGGTACTAAATGACTGCCCCTTGTAAAGATCTGACCCTTGCTAACTCATAAGGTCGAGCACCGACATCCTACAAAGCCAGGAATCACTGGCGTCTCCCATCGAAGGCAAGCCACCTTTTTAAGTGCGAGTGGGTCTGGAACCGCTGTATGAGCCATTCATGCATATTTTATGAAAATATAAAGTGGTGCCCTTTTTTCATGATTTATAGGATATATCAAACGGTGACCTATTTGAAGATATTTTACTCTGGAGTCAGAGGTAAAAGGAGATCCTGTAAAATGGGTTTACAAGCCCCATTCTTGCTGCGCATACAGGTGTGAATCTACTCGGGTTAAAAAGCCAATTAGTCTTTTTCCTGAACCTCACCATCTCCTAACCTAGAGCTGAGTAACTGGCAACTTCTGAGGTGACAAACGTTGGTACGGCACTGCTGTTATAATACTTTTAGTGCGGTATTAACATCAGATATGATGCCATGTCTGTCTTACCTCATTGCACTGGGAAAGTAATTGACTTCACTCTGAAGTAGCAGAAAAATGGATGTGTAATATTGGAATTTGACGCACTGATAACTAAATAGAAAGCACACACATACAAGAAACAAACAAACAAACAAAAAACCCACATATGTCCACATGGAAAATACAATTACAAATAGCAAAAACTACCTGAAGAGAAATCTCACACTGCTAAAGCTTGCAAAAACATAATTTATTCATTTTAGCAGACGACTTTTTACATTTATTCATTTAAGCTACTTACAATTTTGGGAATGCATAAGGCAATTCATGTAAATGAGGCAAACATACACAGGAAGTGCTCATAAAAGTTTCAATAACTGTTTAAATAAGTACAAGCTAAACTGTGGATTAATTAAAGAGACGTTTATTTTTTTTTTACCTATTACCTAACAAACATACTATTTAATGCAACCTAATGTTTTGGGGTTATTATTAATTATTATTATTATTATTATTAATGGGAGTATTATTAATACTTTTACTCTTTAGTGGCACGAATTGTTTAAAATACATTTATAATGACATAAAGACATTTATAATTTTCCAAAATTCTATTTCAAATAAATTATGTTGTATCAAAGTATTATGAAAAATGTTATTATTAAGCAGCACAACTGTTTTGATTATAGACAATAATAATAATAATATAATTAGAATAAGAAATGCTTCTTGAAACAGAAATCATACCAGAATATTAGAATGATTTCTGAATGCATGTGACACAGAAAAATGGCATACTGTCGTCAGCTCAAAATTCTACTTTGCAAAGTGAAAGTGACATGTGGCCAAGTATGGTGTCCCATACACAGAATTTGTGCTCTGCTTTAACCCATCCAATTGCGCACATACACACAGTAGTGATCACCCACACACACACATTGGTTTTTATGATTTATGGGGACTCTCCATAGGTGTAATGGTGTTTATACTGTACAGACTGTATGTGACCCTACACCTAAAATTACCCCTTAGAGGAAACGGTGTGCAGTTTTACATTTAAAAAAAAAACAAAAAAAACACCATTTTGTATGTTTTTTAAGCCTTTTGAATTACAGGGACACCAAAAATGTCCTCATAAATCACCTTCATATTGTAATACCCATGTCATACTCATGTCATTATACAAATCTTTGTCCTCATAAACCACATAAACATGCACACACACAATGTAAACACATACCTGTAGCAGTGGGCAGCCATTTCGGCTGCAGTGCCTGGGGTACAATTGGGGGTTCAGGTCTCACCTCAGTTGTGGTACTGAGCATAGAGTGCTGGTCATTCATTCCTGACCTACAAAAAAATTTATAATAATATTTGAATATTTTATATTGTATATTGAAATGTTTAATAATAATCCATCATTTTTCCATACATATGCATTCTACACATACAAAACTACATAAAATAGATCTACAGCATCGAAGTTTACCCTTTCACTACTACTTATGCAGAAGACTAGCAAACAGACTATTGTGTGCTACACCAAGTTAAAAAAAAAACGTGTAAAGCTATGCACGTTAAAAAAATGAACAGTGAATAGACTCCTTGTCCTGAATTTAAGCTATTGCAGGCAGTGCCAAAAAGTCACTTTTGGCAACATTCAAAACATTTCTTCAGTGCTGCTAAAATAATGTCCACATTTGCATTCACAGGAAAATGTAGGACACAACTGTGGTAGACATTCTTCTTAAAGTCATATATGAGCTCATGAAATGTTGGTGTGTTACAGCATCCCAAACAAGGTTAAACAGCAAGACCATGTTCAGCTCTGAACTTCTGTTGCAATCTTCAACCACCACCCCCCTCAGAGCTCCGGTTCAAAACTTTTCTACTCTGGCAGAAACATTTTGCCATGAGACTTCTTGCCTAGAAGGCAGGTCATGTTACTTGCCCATATGGTGGAGCTACAGGGGCAGCCAAGTCTCTGTTCACCTTGAGCAGCGGAGAGCCTGGGTTGAACCCTCGGTGGACTACGAGATTGTCACAATACTCTAGGTCTGCCAAAAGCCATCAGTGACACAGGGTATAAACAAGAGCCTTTGATCGCCAGGGCCTGATTTCAAACAGGCTGTCAGCTTTTCCATGTGGGGGCAAGAGGCGTGAGGCATCTGAAGGGACAAGCTGAAAATATTTATGTTTGAGTAAATATGCTGCTCCCACTTGCTTAACAAGATGTGTCAGTCCTGGGCAAGAGGCAATGTGGGAGCCATTATACCCCCAGGCCTGGCTCCATGACTGTCAT
The DNA here is from genome assembly GCA_032357445.1 of Enteromius radiatus. Classification (NCBI taxonomy): domain Eukaryota; kingdom Metazoa; phylum Chordata; class Actinopteri; order Cypriniformes; family Cyprinidae; genus Enteromius; species Enteromius radiatus. Next base: position 10,060,629 of record JAUCMS010000127.1, on the reverse strand, counting down.
AGTTAAGCCAACGGTGCCTGGAGAAGGCAAAATAAGGAGACAAGCAAAAGGAAGTATATACAACCTGTTATGCGGTCAAGAACAGGAACAAGAGTAAGATAGTCTACCCAAAATGGAAATTCATTTAAATTTACTTGTGACGATTGAAAACTGCATGACATTTGATATCTGGGCCATATAATAGATGATATTTTAAGAGTGTTTTTTTCTCCAACAATGACCAAAATGTTTTGGTTTCTAATGTTCCTCAAAAGATCTTTCGTGTTTCACAGAAGTCACACAGTTTTATCCTAGGCAGAGTCAATTTGCAAATCATTGACACCACAAAAGATTCACAAAGCCACAAACATTAGCTGTCTTGATCATAGTTCACATAGTTATTGCCAACTGAAAGAGTAGAACTTGTCAGAGGAATGAAAAGATGGTTGTGCCAACATTAAGTTGCAAACATTACCAGGGCCAGAAAAAACACATGGATATTTCAGCACGTGGTTGGGGCAACATGTATAGGGCCATAAAAAAAATTTTAGTAGGATTTAAAAAAAAATTATACTCTTTTTCATTTTTAGAATTTACTATTGTTCAAAACCTGTATGACTGCCTTTATTTAGCAGAACACAAGAGAAGCTATTTTGCAGAATGTTCATGGCCATACAATGAAAGTCAATGGGGTCCAAAACAACTTTCACTTTTTAAAAAATATTTTCTTTAGTGTTCTACTGGAGAAAGAAAATGATATAGGTCTGGAATTACATGAAGAAACCTTTTATGTTTGGGTGAACTATTCACTTAATGGTGATATTAGTACCTTAAGTTATTAACAAGTACCCTTATAGGGTAGATAAAATATAAAAGGATTACTTTTAAGGGTCCTACCCCAGTGACAAGCTGTTTTTCTTCCAGCAATTTGTCCAGGGTCACCACAATACCTTAATCCAGCCCAATTCATTACCCAACATGGTTCTGTGTAGAGGCCTGCGGTGCTGAGAAAGGCATGTGTGCCAGTAGCATTTACCCATCAGCCCCTCAGTTTAAACCTGAGAAGGTTTTAATCAAGTCTCACATTAGAAAATGAACACATCTCAACACTGCATCACCTAAAATAACTTTCTGTCACTGAGCGTTGAGCTAAAGTAAGGCATAAAGCTTAGGGTCGCCACTGGATCACTTCAGCGGGAACGTCCCCAAAGGAACTCTAATCCAGCTTTACACCCTACTCCTCCTTGCAGCCAAGTGAGCGAAAAAGGGTGAGAGAAACAAAAGTCTGCCAATACTGCCATCAATTTAGAGAGCATTATGGTTTGAGTGAGCATGCCGCTCTTTGTAGCACAGACAGGTAACGAGCATTGAGAGAGAGCTGGAGAAATGACCTAATGTACTGGAATCCTCACACTCATTGATCTGAATGAATTTATGACCGGCACGCTGACTGGGGTTTCACAGCTGAGCTGCTGTGTGTTTCCAGTGGCTTGACTCCGAAAATTACCACTCTAGAGTCTTGTCGCTGGGCTAGTGTGGCCTCATTACGAGCCAAGCTCCATTTTGCACCCTTGCCACAGAGTGCGTGCATGTTTGAGGCTGCGCTCATCAAACAGGGCTGCAGTCTTCGGATTGTGCCCAGGCGGGAAACCTGTAATTTTCTATCAGTCAGCAATTACAGCCACGGTGTCTGTTTCACATGAGCAGCTGATTTATGAGCTGAGACTGGCAGCCATTACCGCTGCGAGTCTGACATCAAGCCATGGGTCTTAAAGACTCTCTCGTTCCACGCACACTCACTACAGACCCCAGTTATGGATCAATTAAGATATTGTGATCAAAGAACTATGTAGGACAACACTACATTTTCTTGCCCATTATATAGAAAAAGCTGACAAGTATGCCACATTAAACAGTATTCAGTAGGGTTGTATAATTTGTTGACAGTGAGGAATTGCAGATATAATGAACAATATCAGTGTAGGTTAATTACGATAATACATTTAGTATCAATTAAGATTATGAGCAAACAAATTTATAATGAACAACAGTGTACATTAAAAGTGCTGTAAAAATGTACGTTATTAGTTCATGACACCCACATTTTATTGTAAAATGTCCTACATATTTTCATTCCTATGTGTCACTGTGAATATAGATTACAAACTTTAATTATTAATATGTAATTTTAAAATGATAAAATAGATAAATTAATAGAAGCTGATTAAACATACATACACAGAAATGTGCAATATAATATAAATATATAATACTGAAAAAATATGTTTAGCTTAAAATGAAATAATCACCACTGTGCCCTTAAATTGCTCCAAAGGAAATGCCCCTTGCAATATACATTTAATATTATGTTATGTAATTTGGACAAAAATGCTTTGAAAGTTACTTATTTCAGTTACTAAAAACTGGGAGAGATTGCGCTGAAGAACACAATGAATATAGAAGAAGAGATGCTAATAATTTTATTAAATTGAAAAAGGGAAAACACCTTTATGCCAGCTACATTCCACTGGGGTCACCGAGTATCAATAATAAATTAAATATTTTGGTGATCTGTTTTGCTTGCCCCCGTACCACTTTTGTAATTAACAACTCTTCTCTGTCTACAGGTAAAGACAGCACAGGGCTGACAGATTCTGAGTTACCCCAAAACATAGATCCTGCAGGGATGGATGGCAGCTACCTCAGCGTAAAGGAGTCAGGAGTAAAAAGCCCTCAGCAGCCAAACTCAGAGCTGGCTTCTCCGTTAGACAAGGTCGAGGGAGAGAGCAACAAGGGCAAGAAAAGACGCAACCGTACCACCTTCACAAGCTATCAGTTAGAGGAGCTGGAGAAAGTCTTTCAGAAAACACACTATCCTGACGTCTACGCCCGGGAACAACTCGCACTGAGGACTGACCTGACAGAAGCTCGAGTACAGGTGAGAAGCTCCCACGTATCCATTTCTATGTTTTAAAATCACCTTTCACCAGTTGTAGTGCAAAATGAGGGATGAGATTCGGGTGAAGACCAACATTTTATTTTCTAAATTTGAAAAAAAAAAAGAACAGTGACACCAGGAGGAAAATATATTAAGCTTAACACGTTAACTATTAAAGGTAAATAGAGAATATAGAGCAAATGCGGCTGAAGTTGGCCATCGCAAAAGATCATAAAGGAAAAAAGTCTGCTTATATCTAGAGACGCTACCTGAACCTCTGTCTGGAAAACCAGAACCTTTATGTGACCCATCCCAACCCCCAACCTTACCCCTACATTTGCATATAATCCCTCCAACACTACTGCTGCATTCCTGCAGCGGCAGACAGACCGGGAGATCCCTTTACCCGACCCCAAATGTGCGCTTTACTTAGAAGCCCTGGATTTACACTGTTTTTCTTTCATTAATGTCCCACTCAGGAAAGAATGTGTCCCTCCCTGCTCTCAAGGGTAGGTGAGAGAACCTGGCCTGAAGCTCCTTCATGTGGTGAGGGTTGCTTTTGACCTACATACATGCAAACAACTTTGACTATAACTAAAGAACGATGGGAAACAACCACAGAACCATGATGGCTCAGTTCCAGGGACGATGAACACAGTCAAATCTTTTTGGAACTTTTGGAAAGTGTAGCCTTTCATCATCTACTTTAGGAAATATAACCATTTTAACTACACTTAACAATAATTTTTTTTTTTTTTTTTTTTACACAGTAACATGAAAAAAAATAAATTCAAGCAAGCTTAGTTTGAGGTTTGGTTTGGGTCACTTGCTGAACCCACCCCCGTATTCTCTTGATCATTTCCTGATGGGAATACAGCATAATAAAGAAGCAACAGCATTGTAAATTTCTCTAAGAAGAGAAAAATCTGATCATATATTTAATAATATTATCTATTTGAAGATAAGGGCTTAAAACAACCTTTTAATCTAAAGATGTCATTTGATGACCACACAAAAATTACTTGGACATAAAAAGATAACATTATAAATGGCGTTTTCAATAATTACAGTTCTTAAAGTTCATGAAAAAAAAATCTAAAAAAAGAATGATTTTTAAGTAGAAGAGGTGAGCTTGAGTGACAGCAGAGGCAGACCATCAATCCTCAAAGCCACTCTGGACTTCAAAGCTGCTCTTTCCCCTTTTCTCCTGGGTTTAGTTCAGTGTTTCTGTTCTCTCTCCTGGTGCTGGAACATAAATAAAGCTCCATAATAAGCCTCTAAGCTGTTTTAGCTGTCAACGTCTTTACCAATTACTGTGTTACTAGCACGCATGGACAACATACAAAAGATTAAAAAAAAGAGACTTTTTCTGCCATTTCGAACAGGTGCTGGTCAAAATTAGTTGAGTTGTTAATATTGGCAGGATTTAATTTATCCAGCAGCAACCACTAAAGGAAAGAATGACAAAAAAAATAAAGAAACCAAAATGGAAGACCTAGGTTGTGGCTGAAGTAAAGACCCAAATGACTATCTATGATCTCGCTCACTTACTCTGTCAGTCTGGTTCAAAGTTGAGCTTTTGGTATAAGCATATACTACACACCTCAGCACCGGCTCATTAGTACGAAAGGAATAAGGGAATGTTTCCACCACTCATCTATGTGCCTCTACCGGGTCGGACAGTCAGATAGGGAAAGCCAGGAGCTTAAGAGTCAGGAAATTAAACATAGAATGAAAACAAACTCCATTTTGAACTTTCTGCCATCTTTCTTCTCAATCTCCCAACTTGCATGGTTAGATTTAAAAAGGGGAAGACAGTCTGAGAAAAAAAGATAAATATAAAGACAGGAATAAAAATGTTGGTGCACACAATGCACATTAAAAAGACTTTTTAGATTCCCAGACAGCATCAACAACTAGCATCATTTCAAAACACAAACAAGGATACAAGGATGCAGACGGAGACCCACAAGAGCGATGATGCCTGCTGAAAAAAAAATCTGTGCGATTCAGAAAACAAATGTTCTTTTTTTCTCAAGGCAGTTAAGCTTTACAAACATATGATGTGGAGCCAAAGGATGTTGATGTCCACCGTCACATTAAGTGCAAGCAGAGCTGAGGTGCTATCAGGTTACGCTGAGAGATAGGCTGACATGTTGCTGGCAATAGATGCAAAAACCACAAACTGATTGACCAAAAAGCCATACCCAGATCCAAGTTCAAGCTCCGTGACGAATCGAGATTGCAAGACAAAAGAAAGTCTCTGTTTGAAAAAAAGAAAGAAAAACTTTCCACTACACAAATCAATAAACAGATAGTTCTAAACAGAGAAGAGCCGGGATTAAAAGAATGGAATTTTGGCAGCTCTTCAGACTGCGACCCATGAGAAATCACTTTATGTGTAATTTGTTCTGTAATTCCCAGGTCTCCAAATAACAACCATCTATTCTGAGAAACAATGCATATAGAAAAGCAAAGAGGGGAAAAAAAAAAGAGAGCACATTAATGTACTATATAACTGTCAGTATTTACACACCCACGTCATTCAAACCTGTATGACTTTCATAAAAGATTTCAGGGTCCAAAACATCATAAGAGCGCATCGAAATCCATTGCATGATCAAAATATATTCGTGTTATTCACAAAAAAAAAGTAATGCAGGTCCAGAATGACACAAGGGTTAGTAATGGATAGAATTGTTATTTTTGATTCACCTTCTCCTTTCTAAAAGCTGAGCAGCAATCTCCTAATCCATCAAAGCAAGCGTGTGGTGGTGGAGGAGCTGGGGGACTAACACAGTTCTCTGAGGCCTCTGGCCCCGGTGGGTTCCTGCTTTCTCCTCCCTGCCCCCTGCTGCTGCTGATGGCTCTGATAGAAAAGAAACTCAGAGGAAGCCATCACAATCTGTCAGCTCCCACAACATCAAACAACGGCCAGGTCTTACCAAGCTGTTTCCAGGAAAAGATGCTGAAAAATAATACAGCCGAGGGGTTTCCTACATGAACTCAAGTGACAGACTCTCCAGGCACCAAAAGAAGAAAAAGAAAATTGCATTTAGACATTTGATTCCAATTGAGTAACACAATGTGATCAGTGTACATACTGTGTAATAATGGGAAGTTTGATGAAGGATGTTAATCACTCTGTTTATAAATCTCCACTAAGACAAAGTTTCCTGTATATGATGTAACACCACTAGTGGCCAGTTAACATGAGGTCATTTATTCACTTACTAACGCGATGTCCTCATGATTAAGGATTTATTTCTTACTTGCAGGTGTGGTTCCAAAACCGCAGAGCCAAGTGGCGGAAGAGAGAGCGTTTCGGACAGATGCAGCAGGTCCGGACACATTTTTCCACGGCCTATGAATTGCCTCTTCTCACTCGGCCTGAGAACTACGCTCAGGTAGAGTACTGTCATCAGTAATAGCTGAGAGTTAAGGAAATACCAGTAATGAACATTGATTATTATTACTATTAATGCTATTTAAGAAAAAAAAAAATATATATATAAAAGGTGCCATTAACAGTTCCCTTGAGGTACATCCCAATTTGCAAACTTACACACTATTCTATGCCACTTTTTTGTATAAATAGTGCCAAATTCCAAATAAAAGTGCACTTTGGAAGATGCATTTAATTAACTTGGTGGAAAAAAATAGTGTGGAATGCTGGATACTTCATGCACTCAACTATCAGAGTTTTAATTATAGGGGGAGTGGCTATCAGACTCAAGATGACAAAATATATCAGTAGTAATATATTTGTAATAATTCTTTTAAAAAGAGGGGTGTTTGTTTAGATGGGTTTTTTTCTATATGTTTTTGGATGCAGTGAATGCAATCTAATCATTCAGAGTCATTCATTAAGAAATCAGACTTTACTATTCACACTTTCTGTTTTATGATGTAGATTCAGTAGATTCAGATGCTGTGGCACCACTAAAATCATGTCAGATTACTTTAACAAGAATACACGTGCGAGAACAGTTATTGGAACCAATTTATTTTCTTAATATTCATCATAAGCTCAATGAATAAGGTTAACATTTCAAAAGCTGGATGTGAAATAATGCTGATAAACATTTGGGAATTTAAAAAACGAAATCAGATCTGTGTAACCACTGATAATTGCGGGGCCCGAGGAAGCACAATGTCGAGGTCAGGTCACACCAGGGCTGTGGCCGAGAATGACACGCCCTCACAGGAGAGCTAAAGAATCTCCTGGATTTATTATGAATATGTGGCCGGGTCGGAGGGCAGGGGTGGCTCTTTGGGGAGCACGCCTGCAGCTGTGGAATGCAGCTTTGCTCACATCTGGGGCATCTCCCTGAGAGGGCTTTCATCTCCCTCCACAGCCCTCCCTTAGACCCCCATCTCCCCAGGCCCAGAGCAGAATACAGCCCTATCAATTCACTCTGTGCTCCCTCCGCTCAGCAGAGGAGGTTACTCTGGGTGTTGAAGGAACGTCTAGAGACAGGCATTCCTCCTCCACACTAGGCAAGCAGCTCCCACTCAGTACGGGACCAGATGAATGCCTCACAGCTCTTGATAAATCTCCACGTCGAGTACCATTGAGGATTCTGCACTTTTGCCAATGCAATATTTCAAAACAAGACGAGCCGAACTTGATAAATGCTCTCATGACTATAAGTTACATTAAATTTATTAATGCTGAGATTGCATATTTGTAAACGCACTATACCTTAACCTCGTCTTTGTTCGTCTTTGTTGCAGATTCAGAACCCTTCTTGGATAGACAGCAGCAGTGCAGCGTCTCCGGTGCCTGGCTGCGTTGTACCCTGTGACTCAGTCACTTCCTGCATGCCACCTCATCCACATGCTGCTAGCGGAGTGTCTGACTTCTTAGGTGTGCCCCGTCCTGGAGGTCACATGGGACAGACACACATGGGCAGCTTGTTTGGGAGTCCAGGCATGAGCACTGGCATTAATGGGTACGATCTAAACATGGACCCCGACCGGAAATCCTCCAGCATTGCGACCCTGCGAATGAAAGCTAAAGAACACAGCGCAGCCATCTCTTGGGCTACATGACTCCCCGAAGATCAGGACATTATCTCCAAGTTCCTCAGCAAATAAGAGAAGAAGGAGCAAATGTGAACATCAGTTAGCCACAAGAGCGTGACCTGGGAACAAGGAGTGCATGGATTGACAAAGAAAAGAAAAGTAATAGAGATACCAGGAGATTTATTTCCATTTGAAGTCTAGAGAGACAAGAGAAAATCAGAGATCATAAAACTGAGAATGTTCTGGCTTTGAAACAAGAAAGAAATACAAGACGGACGACAGAAACTTGACATCTGAATGCATACAAGAATTAAAGAAAAAAGAAAAAACTGCACTTATCCGCCACTAGAGTCCCATTTGTTAACACACGTAAAAGTATCTAAACGCATCTGGCTTCGTTTTCATCTCAGCATAATCAAAACCTGTTAAATTCTTGTTCTGTCACAGACTCCTTTTCCAAATATGCCATCTCTGCCTAGACAATAGAGTTTCTCACAGTAGAAACCTTCTATCATAGGCTTTATTCAAATGTACATGCAGCAGTAATCTGGGAAAACTGAACTTGCTTCACATCTATGATTAGTTTGTTCATATTAATTCCGCTGGTCTTGTAGAAGCGATAAGTAGATGGATAAGTACTACACTTCAAACAATTGAGCAAAGGTCTAACAGAAGTTGCGCATCAGGCCAGAAAAGAAAGACATACCTGTCCCACAGGTAACTAGGCACTCATAAGGGGCTTCCACGTGCCTTGATGAATGGTGTGCCCAACAGTACCAGAAGTCTCAGGAAAATAAACGTGCAATCTGCTAGAGCAAATCCAAAGTAATATTGTTAATCACTGTTAAATTACAGGTGGTAGTCAATATCCAAACTGCAATCTACCTTTCTCTTTGCAACCACATTTCAAATTCTTTCTGGAAGAAAAAGTTGTTCTAAAGCCATTTGGAAAGATTTAACAGCTGCATACTCAAAGATACAAATCTTGGATCCATCAAACAGACTGTCAAATTCATTGTCAAACATAACTAAGAAAGTTTTCTTTATTTGTGTGTTTTGAATATCACAACACACTTTCATTTTTTTTTTCTTCAGAGGACTTTGGTGCATTAGCTACACTGCCTTATTCCCTGCAATATAATATGTACAGTGTTGGGGCTGTGTGAAATTTGAGCCATGCTTCATTAATTTTTTGGCAGAAGCCCTCATTGCACCATCTCAAATCTGGGCATCCTCCAGCATGGCTCTGATTGGGCGGAAGCAATAGTGAGCTTCAGCATGTAATCACTGACATGCGCAGAGGTGACAGAAATATAAAGCAAGCACTATTTCAAGGTACTCCAAGCTTTCTGCTTTTCCAGAGTCAGATTTAGATCAGGTAAAACAAAGCTGTTTGAAATCTGGAGACGAATCTGATATGTCCTGCCCTTTGGAGAAGCCATTTCGAATTTGTAAATGAGAACCACATTTCCTTTCCTTCATTCTGCTGTGCAGCTTATCTAGATCCCTGGAGATACTTATACACACACACACAACTTTTTTATTATAATACCAGAGCAGTGACTTACCTGGTTTGAGGGGGTCACAACATGGAATCAAGTTCCATATCAAGTTCTGTTTTAGAATCACAGAAAACTAGGCTTCCATTACTTCAAGTTTTTAAACAAAAACTCAAATATATAATGCACTGGATGCAATATAATGTTAAACCTTGTAAAAGAACCTCATTGCCAAAAGTTAATTAGAAATCACCTGCTTACTGCTGTTCAGTCTTGTCAGCTTGGATATATATGATATGTAAAACGTAGGGGCTTCCTGAAGTTTGAGCCATGCTTCATTAATTTTCTGGCAGAAGTCTTCATTCTCTGCATCTCATCACTTAACGTAGCAAGGGAGCTGTTAAAGAAGCCAGTGATAATGTTAATGTGCTTTTCATTAGGACTAAAACTAGTAAGTCAATCCGTCCTGCACCGATCCCATCTGCCAGAGCAACAGTTTAACCACCAATCCATGAAGAGTCCTGACACTCTCACTTTGGCCTTTAAGAGGTTGCTGAGAGGGTGAAGTGACTACAGTGTTCCGGTGTTCTGGGAAAGGACAATCCACACAGCTGTGTGCGGGGTAAATGCAAAACAAACATGCCTCGCACATGCTTCCCCTTCAGCTGTCATGGCTCTTCTTTCAAAGCCTCATGCTGAACACGGCCTGGCCTGCTACTCCAGCCAAAGCATCAGCCCTCAGCGACTCTGAGTCAATGCACACCCGTGCTCTCAGGCAGACTTTTTAATTAACACCGAGACATCTGTGGAAGGGGATTCTGTGGCAGAACAGAGCAGCGTGGGCTCAGTGTTAGCCTATCTTTAACTATTGTGGAACCGAGAGGGGCGTTGATGAAGAACACTATCATTCGTTTTGTGTAGCATCAGAACACGTATACACTTCTGTAGCATTAAACGAGCTAACCTGCACAAATCATCACATCTGCTTTTAATACTCTTGTATTTCATTCAAAGGTAAATCAGCATGTTAACCCATCATTCTGTAGAGAACATTGTACAGTAGTTATTAGATAGTACCTTGCAGATGCCTATGAGTTACAGAGATTCTTAAGACTCTGTCCCATCTCCTAAAACTTATACTACTGAAGTAGGCATATCCAAGTACTAGAATAATATAATGTTTGTTTTGTGTGTGTGGTCGCATGTATGGTTTTCTTTGGATTCATTTCTTGCATAAAATACCCTTGGAGCCTTTCTTTTGTAAAAAAAAAAAAAAAAAGAAAAAAAGAAAAAAAAATATCATCAGCATTAGAAATATATTATATTATTATGTGTGACTGAGGGTTTTTGCTTTTGTTGCATTGTGGGTCTGGGGATAAACTGCGTTAAATTTGGGATTTTGGTATGTAAATGAACTTTAAATAGTTGTGATGGCTTAAAGCTAAATGTACGGCTTTTGAATCGTTTTTATTAATTATTTACTTTCAGGCTTGTTTATGTTCTATATATATATATATATATTGTGTGATTTACAACCGTAAGTTATTGCACTTACATTTTTAATTGTTTGAATTGCTTTGAGAACATCTGATTCAAGTGGAATAGCACTATAAAATATGCATACTCAATCAACTGTCAAGAACTTTAAGAACATAATGGAAAAGTATCGAGGGCTGGTAAACCGTTTCAAATCTGAAACACAGGCTGAAAGACGTTGTATATTTTGTTTAAACCTGAAACAAAACCTCTTGGAAAAAAGCAAGACAATTCTGTTCCGGGACATTTGACATATTCTCAAAGCCGGATGTAACAGCCATCTTATATGATTAAAGACATACTGAGGACATGAACTTCCTGTTGGCTAAAGACTGTGCTTTTAACAAGGCTTCCCTTTAATGGGTTAAAAGTTTAACCATTACAGGTGCTGGGTATTCTACTATGGATGTTTAATTTCATTTGACATTTTCTGTGTGCTCATGTTTGTTTCTTTCTCTAAATCCAGATGAATAATAATAATAAAAAAAAATTAAATCTCCCTGTGCAATATATTTGTTGCCATTCATAAATGCAGTTTTCAATTTATAAACGCAGAAAAGCAGCATGAAACAAAGTGGACGAAAAACACTAACTGCTGATATTGTACAAGCTGATTATGAAATGCATGTTAATAACAGCTGACAAATGCCTTCATATTGCAGAAAAGGATAGCTCAGATAGGCCCAAATGCTTGACTTTGATGATTAGCTTGGAGATAAATGCTCCCTCTCATACACTTTTACTAAAGTAGACAAATTTTGCATAAAACACTTCACAAGCTGCAGACAATCTGGCTCTCTGTGTGTAATTGGTCATACAGTGACATTTCCAATACTTAACATGTTGCTGAAATTTCCTTACCAGATTTTCACTTTCTTCATGCAGGAAGAGTCAGAACAGGAATAGATTTCTCTTCACAAGTTCACTCCCCATGGAGATGAAATGAATTTATCTCAGACGTGCAGGCTTCTGAACCTAAATCACTCAAAGCACTCAGACATCTGCTTCTGGGCTCAGACAACAGAGGCAGCTGGAAAAAAGACGACAATTCATCCAAAATCTGCACTAAGTCAACATACCATCAAATTAGAGATGAGAATGAGAATACGGATACTCAGAAGTGACAGGAAAAAAAAAGAAAATGAAAACTTCAGTACATTTCACACCAATCAAACTCCAGCAATCACTATTCTAAAACGTGCCGAGATGGCGCCTCATTAATTCTGTGATTTGTTTGAGGTCACGAAAGTATGACAACTTATGTCAGCATGGTGAACGTGTTGAAACCAAATTAATAATCTTATAACAGTTTTTAGAACACTGTCAATTAACAAAAACCACACGTACATTGTGTCATCCTTAAAAAACGCAAGATGCAAAGGTCAAAAAAAGAATGTGCAAAGAAACCACCATTAAAAAAAAAAAAATGCACATCTCTAAATAAAGTATTTCTTTTTTCACACTCTGTTTATTACATATAATACATCTTAAATGTAAAAAACAAATAAACAACAAAACAATTCAAATAAGAGATATCAAAAAGAAACGTGACTAGAATTCATTGACTATGAATGAGTTCTTTGCAATTTCATGGCATTTAACCATACTGTTTTCAGCTGTACAATATATAACTCTGCAAAAAGTGTCATAATATCTAGTGATAATATCTAATAATACCCAAAATATGCTTTAATTAGGCAGACATAAGAGCTGAACTGAATTGGGAACATTTATATAAAATACTTTTTTCCAGCAACATTCAAAAAGTCAGCAACTGAATATAAAATGAAATGTCAATCTTATATAACTCAACCGTAGTATTAAAATCACTAACCGTGACTGTGCAAAACAATATCTCATGTACAAACTAATGGCCTCAACTCAACATCTGAGATATTCAGTTCAAGTTATGCTACAATTTGTTCAGCGTGATGCATATCTTTAAAATAAAAAACAAGTTAAACTACAAATGTAAAATTACATTAATATATATCCTCCACTGTTTACCAGTGGGCTGTGATTCATCTGTATGCGTTTACTTCTCCTCACGTGGATATAGTGTCACAAGGAAGGTTTAAGAGCGTGCCAAACTCTGACCTGTCCTCATCAGACTCGATGTATCGTTTTATTTCAGCATCCGTCCTCAAGAGTGAAAAAATGATAATAAGTTATACAGTGCATCATTTCCCATTACACCACTAGTGAAACAGCACTCCTTAAAGTCATTAGGTCAGATACGGAAGAGATAGAGAAATCCTGGAGTGCCCATGGCCCGTTTCAGAGATGAAAGTGGTGGGAAAGAGTTGTGGTAGTGTCACAGACTACCAATGTTGGGGAAACTTTTGAGTTTCTCTGGGAAGTCGTCTTTATAGAGTACGGGATCAGCACGGTGTTCCACAACCTTCAGAGGCATGGTGCCAAACACAGTGGCGAACTTGTTTATGCACTCAGACCTGGAAAGAAAAAAGAAAGACACTGAAAGAGTGGAGGAAAAAGAAACATGGATCTGAATCCAATGTCGGAAAATTTGTCTTCAAAAAAAAAAAAAATGTCTGTTCATGGTACAAGGTAACTAGCGCTTTGTAGAAGAATCAGAATCATGGGGTACATGCACAATGTAAAAAAACAGGGATCAGATGTTTTCAAAATGCCTGCCATTCCCAGGACCCTACACTTATGACAGGAAATGTATTGAGAGAGAAGCATAACCAGAGGCAGGAACCCCTTCATCAATCTAAACAAGTGTGACCCCTGGAAGGGTTCAGCAGTCAGCGCAGTCCCTGATTGGCTGCTACCACTCTGTATTCACGTCAAGGTCAAACACTCTTTCGCAGGCGGCTTCGGCTGCTTTAATTCCTCAAACACAGCTTGGAAGTATGAAACCAATCATCAAGACTGATTATGATTCAGCGGATGAGGAAACGGTTGTGATTTTCAAGGAAAATCAATTCAAGCCTTTTTGATGCATGCTTTGCCTGGTTCATACTTGAATTGAAACACAGAATGAATTAATGATTTGTGGTGAACCTCTGACAGAGAGGAAAGTCACAGCTCTTTGAGAAGGAACGTTTTTTCGTAAGGTCCAGTGAATCTGAATGTTTTGATCTGAGAGCACAGGAAAGTATCTCCTGTACTGGGCTACAATGAGCCAATTGTTGGTTAAACCCACAATGTGTTTCAGATGCAAAGAATGCTGCCAAAGTACCCTTTGCCCAGCTAAAGGGAATCCCTGTTTATACTGTACCTCTCCACCATGTGCGTCTGGTCTAGGGACAACCCGTCAATCGCTGTGCACTCCGGGCATTTGAATTTCTTCCGGGGAGTAACCTAAAGAATGAGAAAAACAAATGTGATGTACTCAGAAGTCACAATGAACTTTTTTTTGTTCAATCTCAAAGTCTCATTCTCAAACTGTCAGCTCTGTCCAGTTTTGTCCCAAGGTCATTCCTATAAAAAGAATTGTCCCATGACATTGTAAGACATGTTTTAGTCTGACCAAATTTTAGTCAAGGCAATGCTACAATATTGTCATTTTGATGGTTCTTCAACCTTACACAGTGTTCCAATTAATCAGCTTCTTAAGAATTTAAAGGCGTCACCTAAAACATTATGAGAGTTGGTTCCCAAGGAGTTGAAAGCAGTATTCTGAAAGGTATACTGTATTCACATAGTATTCTATTAAAAACATGAATAAACATCTGAAAGTAAACTGAAATATACACAAGAGAAGAGTAACTTGTACTTCAATCGCCCTATCAACTACAGGAAGGCATCAAATAAACATTTCAGGAAAGCTAGAAAAAAATATACTTTTATTGGATACAGGAAATATCTAAAAATTTAATACTGTTAAATATACAGACTAAAACAAATACACTGTATTTTATTTGCTATTGTCTGACTATTCATGCTTGACTTTTCTATTGTTAGAGGAATCCTTAATATGCAGAGTTTCCTTTTTTAGTTAAAAGTGTTATCTGTTTTTATCTAAAAAAAACCTGCATCAGTCTCTCCCAATTTCATGCTGAGAAATCATGACACACTTCTCATATTAAAAACAACAGAATTTGACAGAGCATTGATAAGGTTGTTTAATAATGAGCTGGGGCTGTAATGATGGGCTTCGGTGAAGTATGTGAATGTGTGTGTTTGGGAGCTGAGTGGGAGGAGATGACTTGATGACAGGTCATATAAGTCAGATGTAATAAGAGAGCAGTCCGTGCCCATGGCCTAGCTAAACGAGCGTATCTGCCACGCTCATTAGACGAATGATGTACAACCCCTCTGCCCCATCCCTCCTTCAACAACACACACACACACACACACTTGACTGACACTCTCCACAGTGGGAGTGCGGGGTTGGGGCACTAGGAGGTGTGGGTGATGTGGGGATGTGGAGGAGAGAGGGGAGAAGGTTCACAGCATAACTGACTGCAGAATGAATGCGCCACAGTGAGCTTAGAAAAACATAGCGTAGACAGTGACATCCAGATAACAGAGGTTAAGGCCAGGACTTTACAGGACGAACAGCACCTGGACAAAGTCACTGTAGACTACAGACTGCAGGGGCTTGAGGAGAAAGGCGAAAGCTGATCAGAGACAGAGCTCCAGGGAACACTGTCAGAATGCCCACATTCTTTTAGGGAACGCCCACACTGATTTATAAGGGATGATGCTTTTTTTTTTTGTCAACCTGTCTGATTCTTTAAATGAAAGCCCTAATATTTTGCAATATCAACTGTGTGATACGCTTACAATGGTTTCTCCACTGCTTTTTCATGATGGCACTAGACTGCTATTGAATCCCAGGTGCTACAGCAAAGAAAATAATAGATTTCACAAGAGTTGTGAGTTCACAGTTTTAAATGAATGTGATGGGATTTGGTTTCCTCGTTGTAAAAACAGAATTATACCACAGTTCAAAAGTTTGAGATCAGTAATATTTGTTTTTGAAAGAAATTAATGCTTTTTGCTATTCAGTAAGGACACATTAAATTGCTAAAATGAAAATAAAGACATTTATAATGTTACAGCAAAAAAGTTCTATTTAAAATACATGCTGCTGAACATGCCATTTATCATGGATTAAGCAGCATAACCGTTTTTAACTTTTGAATGGGAAAATATCTAGGAAAAACTGTAACAATACCGTAAAGTTTTGGCCTTTGATATTAGTTTCCATTAGTGATGTGGGTAGGCTAAAGATGGAGCTTTGCGTTATCCTATTTCAGAAAAGCAAATAAATAAAATCTGGTTTTCCATGATATGGCTCACTTGATTTCCTCCAAAGAGGTTACAAATCCAAAACACACAGGCACTATCAGAACATAATCGTGCATATTGTTCTCTGAGGTTGTGTTACCTTTATTGGGGCTTTGCCAGTGATGTTGGCCACAAGGAAATTCATGGCAATATCTTCACAGTTCATATGAGCATCCACCCAGTTCTTAATGTCTCCAGGCATTTTATACGTGTAGAGATAGTTGAAGTACTGAAAGGAGACAAACCATTTTGATGAAAAGAATGACCTTAATTGAATTACAAATGGTAACTCCTATTTATCTCTGAGGGACACAATAAGGAGGACAGGGACATTACAATATGTTGGCAGATGTAATGGAGTCTTTGATGGATTTAGGCTGTACCTTATGATAAAAAGCAGCACCAGTCAAGACCATTGACACTTCATTAGTCCACTCAGATTCATATTTCCACTTGCCCATTTCGTGGTCCCATAAGTGGAGCCGTCCGGGATATCCGACCAGCCTATCTGGAAACTCACGCCACACCTACACACAGACACATAGAACATATCTGATAATATAAACCCATAACAAAACCTAAGGCCATAAAAGATCAGTCAACTGTTCAACAATTACAGTCATTTTATATAATACAGACTTCAAAGGATGGTAAACCTTGAATATCTAGGGTTAAATCAATGACGTTTAGGTCTAACGGCTTGTTAATCTCGACAACGACAGGCAGGCCTATAGAATATGATGTAGAAATTCTTAAATGTCATTCCCGAGTAGCAAAAGCAGCCAGTGTTTTAACCATGTAGCCATGTCTAAAGCTGTCTTCCATTTCATACAATTATCCATAAATTACACTTCATTCTCTCAATAGTATATAAATGCCTGCAGGTGAGTTGAAGGCAAGCCTGTAGCCATGGACAGCATTGCTTGTCCTGTCATCTTTCATATATGAAAAAAATAGAGACTTCAACCACAAGGAATGCTTTGAGATGCCGAGCACAGATTTAGGCAATAGAGGATGTTTCGAAAATCTTGTACTGCATGTAAGCTTAACTTTAAGTAGGAGTGACCCAAAGAGGTACTGGGATCACAGTTCTTCTCTATCATCATTGTGCATGTGGGAAAGGCAATTAATCCCTAGTTGCTCCAGATACAATCCCTGGAAATTCTGTGAATTTAGGCAACTACTTCAATTGAATCCATTTAACTATTAAGATAAAAGGTGCTCATTTGGTGCGATAATCTGGAAGTCACATGCAGACTAAGAATACTACTATTTTCAGACCTGCAGTTTGTCTGTTTTGTTCCTACACAAGCCAAACTAAGGAAGGAAAATAACCAGGTTCCAAAGAAAGCATGAAACTCTCGAAAAACAAGCTCTAAGTATACAGGGCAAAACGTATTCATTTCTCCCTGAAAGCAGCAATAGCTGAATCTCCTGAATTATAAGTAGTGCATCCAAAACTAAAGCACATTTCAAAAGTTTGGGGTCAGTATATTTTTCCTCATTAAGGTTTTTAATGCTTACAAAGGCTTAAGTTTTATAATAAAACATATCATTTTAAAATGTACTTTGTTTGGTGATTCGAAAAGCAGAATTTTAGCAGTCAATGCTGCAGCCTTCAGTGTCACTTAATCCCTTAGAAATCATACTAGATTTGCTCATTGAAGGTCAAGAAACATTAATTCAATGTTGAAAACAGCTGCTTACATTTTTGTGGAAACTGTGTTTCAGGTTTCCTTGATGAACAGAAAGCATTTGAGCAAAGAACAGCATTTACTTGAAATGAAAATAATTTTTCTACTGTCACGTTTGATTAATTAAATGCAACCTTGTTGAAAGTATTCATTTCTTTTTATCTTTTGAACAGCGTATGTGCTATGTTAGAAAGACCTAATATAGTAGTATAGGCTGACTTCAAGCTCCACGTATATACAAACCTTCATTGGTGTAGTGCATATTCGTAGTAAGTAGTACAGAAATAGGGAATTAGTGATTTTACTACCTCATATCCAAACTGCAGCTCATCTGAGGTCAACATGATGATGTCATCATCAATGGCCAGAACAGCTTCTGTTTCGATCTCATCAAATGGGAAGAAGCGATTGCTGAGCTTGTTTTCTTTGGTGCGCAACACTTTGAGAGGTACTGCGACTTTGGGCCAGAGCGACTCTATTACAGAGAGAAGGAGAAAAAGAAAACAGTGAGCTAATAATAATACACTGTCAGTTTAAGAGAAGATGAAAAACTATGAGAGATGGCAGCAACTGTGGAAAAGAGAGCATGGGTGGATAAATCTAAACATCACTGAGTAAAAGCACATATGAATCTGACCACACTTACATTCTTCTCAGGGCAGAAGAGACAACGCTCTTTATTTTCAGTTGCGTAAGAGCTTGGGAGGAGTTCAGAGCACGCAGAAGACAGATGGCACACAGAGTGTCACCTCATAAAACTGGCGAGAGAAAGTCTACTGAAGCTCAAACACTGAGACCCTAAGACTGGGGGGAGTCAGCAATTATACTGCTACCCCAAAGCTGGGGTATAGACCCTGGAAATCTCAGGAGATCTGGAATGAGCTCATCTCCATTAGGTCGACGCAATTCAGCCTACAGTGTACTTCCACAAGATGACACAACAAACTGTGAAAGGAAAAAAAGAATTGAAGTATTTCCTAACTGCCGGAAAACCTTCCTGGCCTTAGACAAAGGCGGAAAGAAGAGATCTTCACATGCAAGTAAGCTGATACCATCACCGCATCCGAGCCTGGCACGGAAGGCTCACCAAAACTGAAACAAACTCAGACAAGATGGACTACAAAGACAAGTAACATTTTAACAACTAAAACTAACTGGCATAATCCAGAGCACCACAATGCACAAACCTAGACATTAACACATCATAAATACGCACCATAAGAACTAGCAGGAATCTTGACTGAGTCAAACAACTTGTGCAAATGCTTTTTAATAGCCTGTAATCACTTCCTTGCCCTATACTGAAATTTCACTTGGGCTGTACTTTATGTAGGAACATTTTAAAAGAGCTTTAGCAAATTACATCCCCTGTGACACCACCATATAAAAGCTCTCCTCCCCTCCAAGTATTAAGCCCATTGAGAAACTCCCTAAACGCAGTCCTATTGTCAGAAGTCACCAGCACCTCATTAAAATGACAAACAGACAAGACTTGGGCAGCTAAAGCTGTTCGAAATAAACAAACATAATCAGCGATGGAAAAGGGTGTGGAGGAAATCCATCCTCATCATGGCCTGAGCCCCAGGTTGACCCGTGAACAGACCTTATTAACTCTAATGGGTCACAAAAGCTTGAGCCTGGCTTCAGCGACGCCTCTAATCAAAGGCAACAGTGAATCATTAGTCTACTTCAAAGTATTTCCCTTCATAATGGCATTACTCAAATCTATGGAGAGGATATATTTAATTCCCTATTCCGCCTTTTTTTCCAAGGGACTTCATAAACAGACGCATACCTAATCGCCTTGTTAAGCAGTATCATTAGAGGCAGAGCCACAAAAAATAACTACTAATATCAGCTTATTTTGACATGTCTAATGGGCCATAAATTTGGCCACAGCTGTACGAAAGGGAGACCGTTATGGAAACGATCCTTTTGGTTTGACAATAAAGTTTAAGGGTGGATGTCTGGTGAAAACAGGCCATATATCACAATGAATTAAAATACACTTAATTCGTCTAGTCAGGAGTTATAGGACGCACAGATATTAACAGCTCATAGACGGTCAATGAGAAAAGCCAAATTTCTGCCATCTCCTCACAAGCTCACAATCTATGTGGCAGGAGTAGTAACAAACACTTGGGTTCTCACTCTGTATCTGAAGATAAACCAGAGCGGTTTGGCCACAGACCAAGGCACATCATGCTTTCAATTCTCCAACCTCAAGAGGAACATGATTTGGCTACTCACTGGCTTATCATTCATCTGTTCCATATCAGGGGTTTCATGTCTTTTGTAAAAGCCACACAACTGCATTTCATACGTCACATTTTTATTCTTTAATAGCTGAAGCTGTCGGAACAACAGCGTAGATTTAGTCACAATCTCTCTCTAACCAAACAAAATACATTTAGTCAAACTAAATAAGTTGTATTATCCTGACAGAGAACGGCAAAGTTATTGAAGTTCTGGCAGATGTCAATAATAATTTTACGTCAATAATTATCTTCATGCTATGGCCAGTAACTTATGAATGGCTAATATTAATTCATTGTTTCTATGTTTCATACTGTTTAAAAGAAATACAAATATAATACAATACAATGGCATGTATATAAAGATAACATTTAACAGCGTTAGTAAGTTGGTGATTCAAAGATGACCTTTAAATGGGTCTTACTTAACGATGATACATATTTATCCAACAGTCAATACATACCCATAATAGTACCCATTTATTTTTATTGCCATGTCAGCATCTAAGGCTACCTTCATGGCAAAAACACAAACGTGAACGCAGCATTTAATATATATATATATATATATAGTAGAGATTTATAACAAAATCCTATAATGTGACACTAACCTTCAGGAGGATTCTTGTTCTGGTTGTTCCACACCACCAGTAGTTTGGCCAAGCTGGGCACCTTGGAGATCTCAGTGATGACCCTAAAGAGACTTTCGATTCGATCGTAAGTCAAGACCACAGCCGTGAATCCTGGTGAACGTGGCGGTATGAGAGGAAGAAAAAGTGGACTGTTCACACTTGTCCATTTCTGTTGAAATAATAAAAAAAAAATCAATTTACATTAATCAGTGGGAAACTACTATTTGTTGTAAAGATAAGACAACAGGTACAAAGACATTTTTCTTATTTAATGAAATGAAGTGCAGTAAAATAAACAGCAGACTCAGCCAAAACATGGCTTTATTTGGAAACACGCATGGACTATAATATTGAAAGATTACTGAGAATGCTAATAACCAGCAGAGGTGGGTAGGTGATTAAAAGTAGCATGGAATGTCGAATGCACAACCAATAAAGTTTAGAGCAGAGTTAACAAACAGCTGGAGGAGCATGCCATGACCTTTCATTGCGCCAAACATTCCCCTAAACCTTCTCCTTCAGATAAAAATAAAAAGCCAGGATCTCATTCTCTATATAGAACTGCTATCAGCTGGACTTAAAAAACTACCCAATAAAGCATCTCTATTGCAGTTTAATCCACAGAAGGCTTTGTGTGCATAGGTGCTACATTCCTTGTGGTAGTCTAAATTTCAAAAAGTGGACGGATTAAGAGAGATTGTTTTCCTTAGCTGACCTGAGTGAAATCTGGCAGAGAGCAGAAGACGACAACGTGAAGATCTAATAGACTACGGTCAGATATTAAGAGCTAAACTAAATACTTCCTTGCTTCAGGCTCTTTGTCATTCCATGGCATCCGTCCATCCTTTTCTTGTTAACTGTTATGTATCTGAATTTGATTAGAATGTTAAACTTCCTGGTGTTCTTCTTGAAATAAAATGCAAACATATGCTATCCACTGAAGCTTGGTCAAAACATCAACAGCTCTTAATATTTCCCTTCCTACAAAATAAGTATAGAAACTGAGAACTTAATTCCTTTGTCTTTTGTTATGACCATTATGTCTAGTTAGCACCAATCAGTATGCTTAATGTCATCAATAGACCATTAACATCGTTAACATCACGCAGCCCCAAAATAGAGATCTCCATCACAAACACAATATTTCTCAGAACCATCCAATCCTCGCTTCATAAGATTCAGTATTGGACATACTCAAGCTTTGAGCTGTAAAAAAGTTAAATATCAGATCTAAACTCTTTCTCTTGGGTATAGAACTGAATATAGGCTCATATTTCTATTTTATACCATTTCTGCTTTATTCTTTATGTGCCACAGTTCCATAAAACTAGTTTACTTGTGGCTACTAATCCATTAGACCACCATCAAAGAGTACTGTAGAGTGATACACTTATTAATGAGCGCAATTCCGATTCTAATTTGGATCTCTTTTGTTGCTATTAATCCAAAACGGCTTTGTCGAGAGTGGAATTTTATTCTGGTTCAGCAGGGGTGCAGATGAGTCCTGGCAGGACTGGGGTGAAGCAGGGGTGCTGGGACACTATCGGCGTCAGTGGCTGTCTCCTGCCAGTGTGGGGCTTGGCTCATCTTCCTGGCTTGCTTTAAAACAGGCTGTAAACTCCCAAAGATGCACAGACTGGAGACCAGATCAAGTGACACTGTAAAGTAAATACTGAGAGTGCTTAAAGGGCCTCTGATGCGGTCATGAAGACTGCTGTTTATTGGCCTTAAGGATAAGAACTTAACACAGACTGAGTACACAGACTTTCGTTACCGTTCATGGTCTCTATTTTGTCAGTATAGAGAAGAGACACAAAGTGAAGCGACAACAATCAGCTCGGTTCAACAAAGATAAAAAGTTTGCTTCACTTTTAACTTGAAGAGTTTTCAAAAGACCTCCCCAATGCAAAAGAAAAATTTTGTGCCTGGTTTGAATAGATTTAGTGTGAAAGATTAATTGCATCTGGTGTACAGATCCTGTAGCTCTGCATTTCAAAAAATAAAGAAATTGTGTCTATGTAAAAAATTCTCAATTTTGTTGAGAGGCCTTGATTTAAATTTTCCTCAATACAGCTCTAATGACACTTCCTTTAATCAAGGCATGTGTTTGATTAAAAAAAGTAAAAAGGCCCCACAAAAACAGACCCCCAAGAAGAGATGCTATGTAGCTGATAGTCTACAGCAAGGCTGTTGGCCCGTTATACCCTTCTATTCAGCAGCTGCTGAAGGTGCCCACAAATAGAGAGCCGTGGTTAACCAGCTCCCTCGCAGCGTCCGCCACGGTCTGTCACCATGGACACAGCCGTCCTTCGTACAACATCAGTCAACCATCCTGCTAATAAAAAACCTACTTTATATGCCAATGGAAATTTCTTTGAGGTGCCTGACAAGGACACCAAAAGCAGAAGGGGAAATAATTAAAATACCACTGTGACATATAAGTGGTAAGATGAATAAAGTAGAACACTGGGGTGTGGTTCGTATAAGCTCGGTCTGAATGCTCTGATCTAATTGGGCAGGCTCCAATGTGGTTCAGCGCATGTCGAGACATTGTGATTTGTTAAAGTAAATAAGCAGGAAAACAAGACTAATTTTTCATTCCAACAGTCAAGGCCAGTATATTTGCTCGTGGTTAGTCAGTGTTCACCTGCTATTTGGAACAAGCCATAAATGAATGGGTTCTCAACTTTTGGCTTGTTTCAGAGAACGCAGATTTGCTCAAACCAAAGCCAACCAGACTCTCCAAGGTCTGAAATATGATGCCAAGAAGTGCCATTTAAACCTCTTCATTTATATTTCGAAAGGCATCATACGTAGAGAAACTTCACCACCTAAAGACAAGACTGTTATTATCACCTCGGATGTGAAAGTGTGCGGGATGGGCTTGAGCTTGTTACTGGGCACCAGTGTTCTTTTGTCACACGTGAAAAGAAGAGGTTACAGGCGGCTCGGGTGATGGTGAAGGATTGCAGGCCGTTTCATGTGGGCCGAGGGGGCTTGGTGAGCCTTGCAGCTGGGATCATACTAGTACAGCTTTGGGATTAGTCGAAAATGGAACCCAGATGAAAGCATGGACGCCTGTTCAATTGCAAAGGCTCAGTGCGCAGAACATTTACCTCCAGATACTCATTGAAGCTGATGGGCAGCGATTGCTAACATCACAGAGACCGGTCTAAAATAAGAGCTGCATTCTAAGTGGCAGCGGCTTCCTGCAGATTTGAACTGTTGAGAACATGCACTGGTCACGTTGCTTTAGTTTCGTCCTTCAAACTGATCAACAGTGCCTGTCTTCTCTCCGATTCCAGAAAGAAATAGGATGGGAATTGTATTCAACACAAGGCACGTGCAGTACATGTTTACAAATCTCACATACGAAATAATAGCTTATTTACTTCAGCTCTATTAAGCTTCAGCATTTAAAAATCTGACTATACTTACCTAAAAAGAGTGATGTTAGATAATAAACGTATGATGGAACATAAAGCATTCATTTGGTTAAGTAGAGGCTGAATGCGAGTTCCCTCAGAAGTCAAGCACAAAAAGCTGCCTGTCCTGACGACGTCTCCTAAAGGCAGAGCTGGAGAAATGTGCTTTCAATTATGTCCCGGTGGATATAGGGAAGCAGAACAAGAAATGAACTCGATTTATGTACTGCTCCGATTCTGCTCAGCGTGTTTTTACTGAACATTCAGAAAGTATTTAATATTTCCCGTAACATTAGCAGTCAAACAGAGACAGGACTATTAGACTCTTGGGGGTCTGGATCCCTCCATTTGATCTGAATGGTAGTATGATGCCGGAGAACCGGTGAAGAACAACAACAACGAACAAAACCCCTAATGAACTCCACGCTTCTGCCTTTTCTGGTCTAAACTTTGACCATGTACAAAATCAGATTAGTCTGTTTTCAGCACACAGCTGGGATCTGTGCTCAGCATTTAAAATTACATAGTTCAGGACTGACTTAAAGACAGAAGACTGTGCTTTATGTGATGCTGGAGCATTGTGGAGCTCACACCAATGTGCAATGTTGTCTTTTATCCAAAAGTCATTTTTGATTGTGATTTTTCACTTTACTTTGATTAAAAGACTATTCACACCAAGTTAAAATTTACCATTAAAATGAGCACAAGTTCAAATTCCCAAAAAGTCACCAATGAAAAATTTAAAAAAATCTGCATCAGACATTGATTATCATAAATCAATTAAGAGAGAACTGATTATTTTCTAAAAAAAAAAAAAAAAAAAAAAAACAGCCAAAAAAAAAAAAATTTGGGCAGTTTGGAGAAACCAAATTTGGTGCCACTTCATAGTAGGCAGCCTTGTAATTACATTTATAATTTCACTGCTGACTCATCCCTTACACTTTAACTTACCCATACCTCTAACCATGTCCCTAACCTTGTATCAATAGCAGCAAAAGTGTTTTGCAATACAATTTGGTCACAGTAAGTACATTTTAGGGCTGCACGATGTATCTCATGCAATTATCAAGCGCACCTCATCAGTAAAGCTCTGGGTTCTGTGATTAGTAATAAATCTCCATCACATGCTTTCATATGGAGCGGCATTAAATACACAGAACTGTAGTTCACAGACTATTCATGCTAATAATTGCATGCTAATAAATTAATCACCTTCTAGTACCCTAGTAGTACACTTATTTTTTTGATGGAAGTATATTGCAGTTAAAGACATCTAATATAAAGTGGGACCCAAAAGAAAAAAAAAAAAGTATAAAAAGACATTACTTACAACCACAGGAGGATTGTTCCACTCTTCATATGTACGAGCTGCATAGGGGTAGATGCGATCGTTAATGATCTGGAGAGTAGTCATGCCAATAGCCTTCATAGAGCTGAAGTAGGCTTCCCAGAACCAGCGGGCCTAGGGAACAGTAAAGGGCATGACATTCAAATATACTAAATGTAATAGCAGCAAAGCACAGACAAACTGATAAACTGAAATATATAAAGCACACAAAAACCATGTGAAAGATACAATCCAAAGACATAAGATAAGGCCTCTCACATCCCTTTACTCCCACCATCCTGCTCGTGCCTTTATGACCCCGACACACTTTCAAAGGCAAAACAGCCCATTAAAGGCTGGTGACATGACTGCCGGGACCATTCCATACGGTTATGAGCCCTTTAGACGATCAGTCTTTTAACTTTTCCACTCAAGTGGCACTGAGACTGCAGCTAAAGTTTAAGGGCAGAGGTCAGGTCATTTTACTCCACACCAGCACATAGACATGCTGCAATGTAATCACACTTTCGCCCTGTTACTTGAATGCCACTGTATGATTAATTTTTTTCATAAATGTATTGTTCAGAAAGTTTTGGGTCAGTATGATTTTTGTTTGTAATTAAATTTTTGTGCGTTTTTATTTCGCATGGGTGAATAAATTGACTAAAAGTAAAGCACTGTGCCAGTTACATAAGACAGTTACGCACTTGAACTTTTTATTAAAATAATCCAGTTTTCCACACTGAGAATTAATAATATTATGAAATTATTCTTGAGCACCAAATTAGCAATCTCATATTTCTTAAGGATCATGTCACATGATCTTAAACTTAAATATTAAAACATGAAAAAAAAGTTATTTTAAATTGGAATAATATTTGCAACATTCCTATTTTTATAGTATTCTTATTCAAATCAATGCAGCTTTAGTGAGCATAAGAGAGAAAAAAAATTGGAATTTTGTTTTCTTTCCATTAAAAAAAAAAAGTATTCTCAAACCTTCATAATATTACGATTGATACACTGATGGCAGACAGAGCATTCAAACAACATCTTTCATATTTTCTGCACCTTGACAGTGAGTGAGTGAAGTGACTTGTGGCCAGGTATGCTGACATACTTAGAATTTTGCAGTCGTAACCCTTTAACAATTAAACCATGAGGATTTAAGAAAATATTTTTTAAATAATACACATATATATATATATATATATATATATATATATATATAAACAAATCTGTTGAATCCAATACTGTAAAAAATAAATAAATAAATAAATGACCAAATAAGGGAACATTCGGTATACATATTCTGTCACAAGAACACACTCTTTTCCTTCTACTGCTGATAGATTAACAAACCCAAAGCTCCAGCAGTGAGGGGTGAGGAGCACATAAGAGTTAATTACCCATAAAACAGTGCTATCTCCTGCTAGGAGGCGCCATGCCGCAGTGACCCAGCTCCACCCTTCCTGGTCCTGTTTGACCCTGTTCTCTTTAACAGGGTCGACCAAGAGCATACTAGAGGCGGCCTCATTACCTGGCCTGACCGCAAACAGTGTCAGATTAGGTCTAACTACAAAGAGTCAAATGAGAGCTGGGTGAATATAAAAAAGCAAGAATAATGGCATTCCAACATTTTCTTGGGGCAATTATTGAACAACGTCAGAGCGCTAATGGTCTTTCTTTTAAAAACAACAATTAAAAATTGATTTATTGTGTCATTTGATGAAATAGAGGTTTGTGCAACATTAAACACAGAGAATCCTCTGACCATTCCAGTTACTCTCAAGTGAACTGAACTCAGCGCAGCAAGTTTTTTTGCTGCACATCTTTTCATTGGCTGCTGTGTTTGTTGTCGTATACTCAACCCAGAACTCAGTTCAGCACATTAGAAGAGTGCAGTCGCCCCCCCTTTCCATCGGCCCCTAAGGGCCTGGCCCTTAAACCTTAAAGAAATACAACTACACAAAAACAGCTTTTCTTTTTATGGAGAGGGGAAGAGGATTCAAAAAGACTTTCTGATCCCAAGGGGAGCGCAGCCGCCCATAAATCAGCTCGTGATGAAAGTTTCCTTTCCGACCAGGAGAAGGCAGAAAGAAAACCGCACCCACCAAGCGCTGAACCCGCCCCGTTTGAACGCTTGCAAGAATTTTTATGAGGAGGGAAGAGACACAGTCTCGTAAGAGGACGTTGGCTGCTCTTCTGACACATTGAAGGTTGTTCATATGTTACACTCTATCTAAACATAAGAATCATTCCTTTCAGGGCTCTAGAGTGCGACCGATTTGGTCGCACATGCAGCCTAACTTCTCAATAGTGCAACTAAACAAAATCAGCGACCAATTCTCCGCGGCTCTGAAACTTTTCTGTGGTTCAACAACAGACACACATTCAGGCCGGGACACACAAGCCTACGGAATTTGTCGTGTGGCGTCGCATCCAGTTTAGACAGCAGAATAGGCTCTATTATATTTTGCCACGTCGCACTGCCCCGCTCACGTCCTGTGTAGACACTGCGAGAGAGGCGAGTAGCCTAGGCCCGTCAGAAAAACAGAGTGGATGTAGCCGTGGATGATGAGAGAGCAACTAATTTGTGAAGTTAAAGGTGCCATAGAATGCATTGAGAGAATATTTAAAATTGTTGTCTGATATGTACATAGAAGGTATGTAGCTTAGGTAAGGGGAAAAATGCCCAGAAACGGTTTTACAGGTCCATTTACAACCCTAGAATTTGACCCATTTGGAAGTTTCATGAATAGTAATGAGGAGGTCTGCTCTGATTGGCTGTTGCGGTGTGCAACAGAGCTGTTGTGAATCAATACAAATGTGATTTGTAATCTGTAACTATGGTAACGTCCGCCCAGAGACCGCAACGCCAGCACCGCCTCAACTGCAAAAAACGCTTCCACTTCGAGAGAAAACTGCAGCCGTGCGGCGATTCTACCGCTTGCTGCGTCCCGTGTGAAAGGGACTGGCTGCGTTCTATTTATGACGTATTGACACAAATTTCAATGTTGGTTAATCATTTAAAACATGTCAGTATTGCCTATAAGAAAATGTGGGTGCACCTAACTTTTGTGCTGGTGCACCTAAGAAAAAAAGTTGCACCAGTGCAACCAGTGGAAATAATTCATCTAGAGCCTTGCCTTTATCTTATTGGACAAGTTAATTGTTGCTATAATAACTGCGATGGAAATGGAATGGAAATCGTAAAAGAAGATTTACTGATTCAGTTTCCAAAATATCTGAATGATTCTGTTTACATAAATGATTCCTTCAGTACTTTTGTGAAAGGAATATTTAGAAAAAAGCAAAAGCAATTAATTGCAAAATGACAAGATATCAATAAATGTTTTAATCAAAACACCTTATCTTATTCATTCATTTATAAATAGGTTGGACTTGGAACTGATTGCACTGTATGGTTGAGATTCACCAAAAAGAAACAGCTCATCAAATTGATTAGTTCTGGAAAATGTTGGATAACACAGCTTGTGCATTATTTTGACTCACTAAAAGGAATTGATATTTTCTTATGAAGAATCTACGGTGGTTGTCGTGTATGGTTTCGATCACTAAACTGAACTGGCTTATAAGAGTCTTTTGTTTTGGGAATCTGAGTATACTTGTCCTGCTGCAAGTTTTATCAGCTTATTTGTCCTAAATAACTGCCAATATAACAAATAACATCAGTCTACATGTTGACAATACTATACAACCACTAGGCAATAGTACTGAGCAAATCATGCAAGCAAAATCATCAGCAATATCCATGCGGTTGATCCGTGTATTGTGAGCAGTCTTCCAACCCTGGAGAGGGCACAACCAATTATATTTATCAAAAGGACATGAGACGTTTGATGAAAAGTCAGAAACTGCTACTTTCTTAGACTTGGCGATCACATCATGCAGTACAGTAGTTGGCTGCTCCCTCTATTGGTCACAATGCTGAGAAAATCCACTACACCTATTCCTCAGAACTGTCTGTAATACTTCTGCCTCCTATTATTTGCGGCATCGGCATTTTATGCAGTCCTACACTGAAAGTTCAAAAGGGTTGTCTTCTGGCAAGATCAAGAAAAAAGTAGTAGGTTTTTTTTATTTATTTTTTTTTAAATACAAGTATGATATATATCAAGAACCAGTTTTTTGTACAATGGCAGCCATACAATCACTCTGCTGTCTAGAGGTGGTATAAGAAAGGAGTGGATCAAGATGTGTTCAAGTGTGGGCTGATATCTCACTGGCTTCATGCCATGTCATAATTCCAGCGCAAGACGTGTTTCTGCACACTACGTCCTAACACCACCCAGAAACCTGTGGAACTAAACTACAACATTCTCCTTACGCAAAATATCCAACATCGAGCTGAAAAACTTCAGGCCGTGCAAGAAGTCAATGCCAATGGAAGCAGAATGCAATTATTATTAATTATGGCTAACGTATAGTATTCTACATGGCAATACATTGACCATAATTATTACAGAGTGAAACCAAAAGATCTCTTTACATGCATTCCATGTGGAATAGGCACTTTCACATAAGTGTACAGCTGAAAAAGCTGAAGGGGAAAAAATAAAGCGAAAGTGTGCGGTTAACAATTTGTTTGGATAAAGATACATCACTAATACTTAAAATTAGCTTTCATCATGATTTACTATGGCAGGAGAAATTTCATCTTTAGAGAATCAAAAGTACACACTTGCAGCAATATTGTTTTTGGCATTAACCCACCTGCCTAACGGTTATTTTCATAGCAGAGCTAGCACTCCATTGAAAGGAAGAAAAAATGTTAGTAGAGAAGAAGAAAGGTTGTGACTTCTATAACCTTGGCTTCACCCTCTGTTAAACCTGAGAGGATTGCTCGCATTTAGTCTGAATGTGACTCAGTCGCTGCTATTAAACTGCACTTTCGACTGTATTTGGTACGGTTTACTAACTGCCACAAAGGGGTCAGGGATGCTGGTGGTTGTTTTTCCACAAATAGCTCCAAGTGTATTTGTAATTCTGAGTCAGCTGCACAAAAAAAAAATAAAAAAAGGGTAATTTTTAACCCTTGGGCTGACCCAATAAGTGAAAATGACCTGTCAACCACCATGATGGACAGATGCTGCCGATGCCCTGAATACAAATTTCTCTGTCACTGCAAAAGAGTAATCACATTCTTACCTGTCTCTGCATCTCCTCCACTTGTCTGTGAGGGATGCTCTTCAAAATAGTGTACATCTCTGGTAACTTCTCTTCTGGAATGACAACAGATGCCCTGCAAATGCGCACACACACAAATGACTATTCAATGCACTGCATTTCACGTGACCAAATTAATACTGCAACTTTGAAAATAGTAACAAATCTTTCTTGAACATATTAGAACGATTTCTGAAGGAACTTGTGATACTCAATGACGTAATGGCTGCTGAAAATCCAGTCTTGCCATCACAAGAATAAATCATTTTGATTAATGAGGTCATTTTTATATCTAAATGTACAAACTATAGATTTGTTAGCTTATTAATTTTGGAATTATGTTAAGCGATCAATATGACTTTGCTTTATTAGATATTCATAAAGTGATCAGTAGGTCATTTATTCATCAACCCTGGTGACTGACAAAAACAGATTTGTGATCTTTACCTTTTCCAGTCCAGCACTTCAGAAAAAGGCAGAATGTAAGAGTCAGCCATGATGACGGGGACACATCCTGCCTGTAGCACATCACTAAGTGTGGCCTGGCCTAACCGGGCCCCTCGCAGAACTACACAGAATGATGACTCCTACAGAACACACAAGAGGTACATTTGTCATCTTTAATAACGATACTCTCCCAGACCTCTCCTGTAATGCTTTAACAGACAGCGGTGTGATCTAGGTGTGTGGTGTGGTGCAAGGGGTTGCAATGAAAGGTGCTAGAATCAGAGTCTAGAGGGGCTTTGTGTTAAAATGGGGGTGATGGCTCTCACAGGGATTTGGCCTCTGCTCCTCCTCACTGTGGAACGTCTCCCAGATGTGCTGCAGCACCCAGCCCAGATGATAAGCATACTTCCTGTCTAGACAGGGCTGGACGGGGAGATGAGCATGGTGGACAGGAACAGCTTGCATTTTTTTTTTTTGCTTACGCCGATGAAGAAATGTGTTGTTGTGGTAAAGAATGCTTCTGGAAGGGTTGAACATTTGGGCCAAGCTCTCAAAGGCAGTATGGCTTTACAAAATTATGTATAATTTCATCATTTTAGAATTTAACTAACTAGTTAATAACTTAATAAATATAAATATAAATATACATTATAAAGAAAAAAAAAATAGGGCAGACGTGTCTGTATTAATTTGGTTTTATTAATTACGAAAAAAAAATAAATAAATTGATAATTGTATTTAAAGCTGCAGTCCGTAACGTTTTTGGTTAAAAATAAGAGAAAGTACGTAACCAGCCAGTGTTCAAACTATTGCCTTGCTTTAGCCCGATTCAACGGTTTGCTTATAATAATGTTTTCTAATTTAAGTGTAATGTGTTGGTTTTCATGGGAAATTTGACCATGGCACTGCGTCATCACGTCAAGTCTGTAAACATAAAGAATGTGTCCCAGCAAGAATAGGTTTATCGTCTCATTCGCTGTGCGGATCTTTGATGTGATATGAGCTAATCGGCTGTTAGATTCAATCACCATTGGTAGCACGATTTATTGTAATGTTTTTTCCCCTCGGTTGTACTGAACAAATGTGGCAGACAGATATTCCAACACGAAGACTAGAATCTGTGATTATGAAGTATAGGATTCACACCCGTGCAGTGACTGACAGCCAAACATCAAAACATTAGATTCATCCCCGCTGGAGTGCAACCCCATGCATGGAATATGATTTCGCAGGAAACTGCAATTTCAGGTTTACAAACATAGATGGAAACAAAGAGGCAAAACGTACAAACTACAGCTTTAAAGGTGCCATAGAATGGAAAACTGAATTTATCTTGGCATGGTTGACTAATAACAGTTCAGTACATGGACATAACATACTGTGAGTCTCAAACACCATTGTTTCCTACTTCTTATCAAGTGTTTGCAAAAGATGACTGAAAAAAGGTCAAAATCCAACACAACACAGACTGTTTCGTAACAGTCTAGAGGCGTAATAGTTACGCTCAGCACATTATACCCATATACCCGCCCATGCTCTAGGCTAGCCGAACCTGCGCAGATGAGACGAGTCATCTGAAGTCCGAAGACAGTGTTGACAATGGCGGATCATCGCTATAAATGTTACGTTCCAGGCTGTGCAGGGGATGTGAGCACTTTTC
>JAUCMS010000127.1:10013469-10027657 GCA_032357445.1 Enteromius radiatus | reverse complement strand
ACCTCCTCATTACTATTCATGAACCTTTCAAATAAGGCAAAAACAGACTGTTTCATTCTAGGGTCAAATTCTAGGGTCGTAAATGGACCTGTAAAACCCTTTCTGGGCATTTTTCCCCTTACCTAAGCTACATACCTTCTATGTACATATCAGACAATTTAAAATATTCTCTCAATGCATTCTATGGCACCTTTAAGGCAAAAAAACATCCAGTCACAGATTTGTACATTATCTTACATTGCATTCAGTTTGCTTAGTGGGAAACATGATGCGGGGTAATAACAGTAGGATGTAGCCTAGAAAAATGCAGTTATGAGACCCAAAATGTGATACTATGTAAATAATAATATAAATATATTGCATATTGTGCAAATAATTTCATTAAAAAAAAAAACTATATAAATACATTCAAAAACATTTTACATAACATTTAATATTTTTTATGAATTTAGTAGCCATTTGTGACATTCAAAATATCCCCTTGCATATTTACTTTGTGAAATATAATGTGAATTCAATGTTGTTTAATATGAACGGATGTGCAGAGAAACCAACCTGTAAAATTTGTGGGTAGTCATAGACCTGTCCTTTATAGCAGCGCTTTCTGACTGATGCCATGCCCTGAGAGAGATTACTACATTTGTCTAGGAGGAGCAGGGCCTCCCCATTCTCCTCCTTCAGCCTCTCCAGTTCCACACGGTATTCCCGATGGATGGCTGTCTGAGATGAGAGAATGAAGTAGCGTCGGGGCCTGAAATAAACAAGTATTATGGAGTGTCATTTTCCGTCATTTAAATATAAACCGTTAAATCAATGTGAATAAGCAAGATCTCACCCTGGTTGTCTTTCAGGAAGGTCCACCTCAGCAGATAAAGGGCTATACACGGGGATGCTCACATCATAACCCTGCCTGTATGTCCATGTGGAGAAGCCTCCTCCAGCTAGCAGGGCTCTGTGAAACAAACGCAATGAAGATGACAACTCTGTCGCCACGACTGTCTGCAAAAGGCACTGAAGATAAAACACGTCCTTAATCTGGTTTTACATGACAAATGTGCGAACATGCCACTCCGAAGCATTTAACAGAGTTGCCTTCACGTCCTCGTTCTACAACGAGCCAATAAAACTTCAAACGGTACTCGGTTTGAGGGAATGGAGTGAGTATAGGGAGAGCTGCAAATATGGCCACGCAACATACACTGTCTTTTTATCTCACCCCACACATATGCACATATGGGCAGCTGGTTCTGATGAGGCTGTATGCCAAATGGAGCACAGCTGGATGAGCCCAGGAAATTCCCTACAGCTCCAGATAAGTGTTCATCATTTTAGGGCTTTCTAGTACATAAAACTCACCTTTTCCACCCAAAGCAAAAGATCAGCCAAGTAATAGGCTGAGAAACATGGCCCATGTTGCAGTAAATACCAGGAGATTATGTTTGTCTGCCTGCTCTAGGCAGTTGTGTGCTATTCTCTTTCATGATCGCTCTCAGTGCATCTTTGATCTCTGGGTCTAAGAAATACACTAGGATTATGATACAAGTACACATTTGGAAATTTAATGGAAAGAAAAAAACAAGTCAACTGAATAGGACAATTCTGTGACACTGATATATATGAATGGATTTGTAGGGATGCATGTCTATTTTAATTATACACAGCTAGCATTCCAGTTTATCTCAATATAAGGGTGTTGAAACACCAAGAAGGTCCTTCTATCCAGCACGGATTTCTTGAGGAGTCTGGCATCCGTCTGTCAGCACTGTAGTTCAATGTCATTGTGGACAAGCATGAAGTGTCAATTCAAATCACACTAACATACAAAGATTAAATAGTGCAAAAAATACAACTGTCCTGAGACTGAAAAAATATAAGAAAGTATATAAACGCATTTATTGCTTCTCAGCTGACATTGATATTGCACAAGGTCAAACATAGAGGCACACTGCCCTCAACTGGCGAACATCACAACCAATCATTAGAATTTAACCATTGCCACAAACCATGGATTTCAAGGGCACTTTCATTTTTTAAACTTTGAGGGAACTGTATAAAACCACAGCATGTCTTCCATTTATGTCAAAGACTTCAGCTTAACTATGATTTATGTGCACAAGACTGGATGCCAATTATGCAATAAAGTTTGGGTGTTGCTGGAGTGTACATGTTTAGAGTTTTTAAGGCTGAATAAAAAATATATATATAAATTATTCAACACCACTCACTTCTGCAACAGCTTTTACAGAGCAAACTGACAGCTATAGGCCACTAAGATACACAAATACATACAACTTGAACGAGCAAATCTTTCCTATTTTACACCATACCAGTATAAAGTCAGAATTCTAGAATAAGAAACACTTATTCTCAAAATATCTGAATATTGTCCTCACAACATGCAAATAAAACTCTTTAAATGTTCAGGGATTGGTAACGGTCTAATTGTTTTTGAAAGAAGTTTCTTATGTAACCCAGCATATACTTTCAAATATATGTAAATTTTGTTGTCAGATATTAACAATCCAAATAACTATTATCTTTTTAAATATATACTTCAAAATCCAATTCTTTTCTGTGATAGCGAAGCTGAATTTTCAACAGCCATTATTTTTAGTCTCACATGATCCTTAAATCATTCTAATACGCTGAATTAGTGTTCAATATCTAATCACTGCTTAATATCTTTTTTTGAAACCATGATACATTCTTATGCCTCTTTGATCAATATGAAGTTCAAAAGAAAAGCTTTTTTTTCTACTAAGTCTCACCTGTCTCTGGGCACATCCAGAGCTGTATTGTAATCAGGGGGTCCTCCAGGAAGCATATTGAACAGCAGGTGGTTCATGCCTTTGTCCCACCTAAAAGCATATCAATACATTTATGCAGCTTGCAATGGTGAGATGACTTCAGATATACATGGAATATGTTTTTAAAGCTAAAATAAGAGTTAACAGTTTAGAAGAGTGCCAGAAGGGACACTGTAAATTAGAAAAATATAGGAAAAAAAACACTGAGAAATCAGTAAAAACCAAGGTAGGCAAAGATCATTTGAAAAACTCTGAAAAGTATATTTACCTTGGCAGCATAGCTAGTGCCTGAGCGGTTTCACGAATCCGCAGAGAGTTCTGATTCAACACATCAATGGAAGGTATGAACAGACATGCCCTGCTCACATCGTCAGTGTAAAAATCACTGTCCGAGATGGCACTGAGCAGGTCATTGTATTCTCGAGACAGGCCAGTGCTGCTGATGGGCACCCCTACTTCATCCACAAATCGCTGAAGAGGATAGATGTACACCTGTGTACAAAAACACACACCATTAATAAGATCAAAACAGACCTGTCATGATATCTACCATAATAAACATAAATCATTAATCTCTCTTTGCATCACCTTGATTTTATTCTTGGGATTATATCCACAGCGATACACATCAAAGCAAGTGTGCATTCGACAGCTCAGGTCACCTCTTTCAGGAATAGGGCTGCTCATAGGTATCCTGACTAAAGGAGCATCATGCACACTACGACGGTCCAGACTCCATTCTGCGGAAGATTCAATAGAGTGAGGCCAGAACTGGAACATCCCGGTTGCGATCAAACCCAGTAAGACCACAGAGAAGAGGGTGATGTAGTAGATCCGGTGTTTAGTCTTCATTCGGGGTATGAGAGCAGGGCCCCGGGAACCATACTTCACTGATGCACACATGATGAGCCTTTCCAAAGCCAACACCACTGAAGAAAACACAAACACTGATAAACATCTACACGTGTCAGAGAATATCATCAAATGATTTGATGGACATATTACTATAAAGACATGTAACAGCAGTGCATGATCTTTAGCACTGTTTGCTATACTTTCGAATTGTTAATTACAATAGATTCTATGACTCACGTGTGATTATTCTTATCCTGATTTATTATATGACAAATGCATCTACTGACATGCAAGTTATCATATGCTTTTGTTGTTGTTGTTGGAAACCTCATTCACTTAATTGATTCATCTAAATCTAATTACTTTATACTAAATTAAGCATGGATCATTGCATAAATTAATTGGAAACACAATATGTAATTAATTGGATCAGTTTTCGCACAAATATTATTAAATGCATTAGTCACATAATAAGTTACAATTAAAACAAGCATTCAAATGATGAATTATAGATCAGTATAAAACCAGTATTAAAAATTGTTTTAATTGTAATGTATTATCTCACTTTTCACTCGAAGTTGGATCTATTATTTTATTAATACATTTAACTCATTTTTTTCCCCCTTTGTTTAATTTTTATTGAATCGGTCATGTTCCAGGTAATTTGCTAATTATTTGGAATTTGATTAATTCATTTGAAAAAAGACATAACGTTACTGGAATTAAACATGATTGTTTTATCTAATTCCCATTAATTTATCGTATGATTTATTGCTCTTATTCTAACAATTATATAACGGATTAAATACTGATTAAGTATACTATTGGTAGCAGTTACATTTAATGCCAATTAATTTATTAACGTTAACTTACACAGCTAATACATCTAACGTTAATGTATCATACGATTAATCCCTCAAACTCCAGTTACTTTGTATAGACCAGTCCTTTTCGATCCTGTGCGAATAATAATTATTAATAAAAGTAGGCCATACTCAAGCATTTTACTCGAAACGTACTGTCTTGGGTTGTAAATAAATTCAAAACACGCTAACGATAGCAGAGACGCTAACAACTACAAAATCGTGAACTAACCTTTACGTTATCCAGTTTACTGCCTCAAATCTCAGCACGCCTCAAACATCATCTCATTTGTTGGTCAAGTACGCTGCAAAAGCTGATAATGAAATGTCTGACTGAATTTTGTTTATTATCCCACAACACATTCCTTTTGCTAAAGGGACAGCTGACAGGAAAGAAATTCGTCTCTCCTTCATGCCTAGTTACCATCCGTTTTTCTTGGAATTCGGGTCGCGTGCGCCATCTGCTGTAGAGGGAGAATGAACGTAAGGCAAAGCCTGTGTCTTCAAACCTAGTCAGTAGCCTACCTAGACAGCATTTTAGGTGCTAATGCCACGTTCCGTATGTGTCTAGCTAGCTAGCTCACTAGTTACTGTAGACACAGCCACAAACAACAGCTATCAGTTCACCATTTCAGCCACCATTTTTTCCTATGGCGTAAATAACTTTAAACGGTGTTATTTTGCATTAGTTTGGGTATTAGAGTAATCTTTTCTTCGTGCCTGATGTTTGTAGGCAAGAAACACTCTTCTGGGTCCTGTTCTTCGACCGTGGTTTAACAAAGCCCGGGTTAGTTCACATATCCCGGGTTGACCTAGCTCGATCTGAAATGGAGTTGTTTTCGGCTTACATATCTCGTATTTACATATCTAGCTAATAAAGACAGCTGGCCGTTCATGTGAGAAGTCTGTGTAGACTTACATCATGGCTAAACAGCGTGCTGCATATTTCAGTGCTGCTGAATTGCAACTTATAATGGAAGGATATGAAGAAGTTAAACATTTAATAAAAACCAAAGGGAATACTATAGCGGCTGCAAAAGTACGCCAGGATGCGTGGCGAAAAATAGCTGCTAAATTAAATGCGTAAGTATATCTTACTTATTTAATTAGAACGGGAGAGCACTAATTATGCAGTATATATGACTGTGTTGACTAGTGCATATATGTGTAGGATATTATGTTCTGGCTACAGTCTTAATCTGCTGTTGGTCACTTTTACAATTACAGATCCAATCCTATGGGACCTAGAAGAACGTGGCAACAAGTCAAGACGAAATACAAAAATATCGTTCAAAGTGGTAGGTCGTGGGTTTTGATGACATTGTAATGACATCTCAGCTGTATAATCCAGAAGTTTAAATGTATGTGTGACCATACACAGAACGGATGTCTTATTTTGTTTTATTTATAGCAACATCAGAAGCAGAATCACGTTTTTTTTTTTTTTTTCAAGTTCTGTACAGTACATGCCAAATGAATTTGACTTGGTAAATTGGTGCTTGACAAAGACAACAGAAAATCAGAATTGAACAATGAGGTAAATAATTCGAAAGTAAGGCAAGTAAAAACTATAACAATAAAAGCAGGAAAACAATTAGGAAGCTAACATTAAATAAAGAATACAAGATAATTATTATGTATCTAAAATAAAAACAGTCAAAGTGTAGTCAACCCCTTTTTTTGGTAGCTTTTACACATTTACTTCCCTCAGACCCTTAGCACCACCTTGTGGCCCCCTGGGCCCATTTTGAAAACTGCTGGAACCCAGAATTCTGAATTTTGAAAACTCCAGTGTTTTGAATTGAATAACTTGAAGGTTTAATGTATTTAGCCAACAAGAGAAGAGCTGCACTGAAGAAGATGGGACTAGTCCCAACAAAAGAGGAGTACATAGATGAAGAGGAGCTGCCCCCTGAGAACAATGTGGAGGGTCCTATCATAGCAAGCATAGTTGGTGGCTGCTCCTCTGATCCAGGAGATACGGCTGGCTGTAGCAGTTATGTCAATGGTATGTGCGCTCTATGCTATATTTATCTCTACAAATCAATAGTGCAGTAATTATACATGTTTCATTTCACATAATTTCAGTAACTGAACATGGACTGGCCCTACTTCAGCCACCTGTATTATCAGATGAAGAGCTGGACTCTGTAAGTGTACAGCTCTGTTTATTTTTGTTTTTAAAGGCATATCAATGATTATGGTATTAAAAAAACAATATCATATTTATTATCATATGCTTAGAAACAATGTGTGCAAATTAAGTTGAATTAGAATTTAATACACTTTAATGCTTTCTTTTTAAAGGAACCTGTGGAAGATGTTAAGACACTATACAAGAAGTATCTCAAAACAGAGATCTCAAACAGAAAGCAAGAAATGGCATACAGAGCATTAAAAATGCGCAAAGTGGAGAAAGAAATTCAGTTATTGGACAGGAAATTGGATGTAAGTGTGATATTTGATAATGGATTGTCAGAATAAAGGATAAATGTACCTTTAAGTTACCCACTAAAATCTGTTTTCAGACATTTTAGTTTATGTTTCCATAGTTTGGAAAACGTGAAGACAATGAAAGAGAAATAGTGGTTTTCTGTTATGTTAATTTTAAAATGAGTAAATAGTCAAAAGTACAGTGAAATGTAATTAAAATAAAAAGACACCCAGATAGATAGATATAGACTTTTCTTAGTTAAAGGTAGGCTGAATATGTGCACTTGAATATTTATTATGATTCTAAGATTATTTGTGTCTGGAACAATAGTAAGTGGAAATGTGCCTTTTTTTATTACTACAGTACAGGCCGATCCCTCATGTTGAAAATAAAGCATTGGTAATAAACCTACTGTTAAAAACCTACTCCAGTCATCTCACAAGTCACAACTCACAGCAAAAACACTTTTTTTGTAATCATTATCTGTACAATCATAATCATATACCTGGCTGAAATCTCTGACACAATGAGTTGGTCATATGTACTTATATTGGAGAGTGATTGTCAAACTTTCCTCTATAGTGGTGTTACATGACCTAAATTGGCTATGGTGTCACAAGTGTGAGTGATAAACTCTCCAGTCTACCATTAAAATAAGGGGCGCAGATGTTTTTTTGTTTTTTTTAATATCATTCAATGTCGTGTACAATAGATACAACACAAATACAGCACAGTTTTGCTAAAATCACACAAAATATTCATGGTTGCAACTCACAAAACATTACTTTATAGAAGCTGTTGGCCTCTTGGATTTTATACAGAAACAAACACACACATACAAACCAATCTTCTCTGTTTCACAGACACACACTCCCATTCACACAGTGAAGTTTTTTTAAAGCATGGCTCTGGAGCAGTGGTGAACAATCTACTGTAGATAAGAGGTAAAACATCTTGGTACAAATCAGTTTTTTTGTCATCTATAAATATTCAACCAAATATCAGTGCAAGGTGTCCTCCATTAACCTTTAAAGGACTGCCATAGATGCCAACCTTAATTTACGAATGATTTCACAAGTACCTCAAAGTCCCAGCTGTGAAGTACGATACATTTTTGGCAGATATTCCAACATAACAACATAGAGATGGCAAATATATAAGTGTTTTCTTCTTTTTCTTATTTAAAAATGTCTTCAATGCGATGTTCTTTCTCCTCAAAATGTCCTTAATGTACAGCAGGTGTAGATTACTGGATTCCCCTAAACAGGCACATAGCAAACACCATGGCAAAAAGCTAATGGGAGAGAAAGAAAAATACATATAGTTAAGCAAAGAGTTTTAAAATACTTCTTTATTCTACTTTCATTTGAATAGAATTGCAAGAAGCCCGTTTCATGGAAAAGCCACTTCTACTCTCTCCACTAGGTGGCGACCACAATCAATAGTTCTTGAAGAACAATTTCTCATCACATTCCAAATGTAAAATCATGACCTTACTTCAATAGTCAGCACCACAATAGCAAGAGCTCCAGCCATATAGATGTAGGTCTCAAAATAGTCCACCACTGCTGAGTAACAGCCCTGGTTCAAAGATGTACACGTTTTAATATCAGAGGAGAAAATGTTGTTTCAGTGGAAATTGAATTTCTCATTTATTACTTATAGTAATGTAATTCCAAATTGGTTAACATCAATGTACTCACAGAAGCGTATATAAGACCAGATCAGAGCTATTACATAGACAGGGTCATTTAGGCCACACTGTCCTTTCTCAAAAAGAACATATTTACTTTGTTCATTGTTTTTTTTTTTTGAGTTTATTGATGCATTTTTTTTTTTGTTGCATGTTTATTTACTAATTTGTACTAAACTCATTGCTGACCTTGTTACGGATTGGCATAATTCCCTTGAGACACTCCTCCTTGCTCATCATTAGATCGCTCCTCTGGCAACAGACCTCTGGCACTAGTCTGCTGGGGTTCAGCCGTCTGAAGAGGCTGTGATCATCAAAGTCTTCCGCACTGTTCACTCCACAGCAATCAAACTATAAAGACACCAATACCCCGTTAAACCACTTCAGTGCCATTAATGTGTTATATTTTGTGAAGTATGTGATCGTACTGTGGTCATAATGGCGTTCCACGTAGAGGTGAAGACATCAGTGCTGTTGGTGCCTTGGTAATGTGTTTTCAGCTCCTTAGTGAAGTAATCTCTGGTGAGCTGTTGATCCACATATAGACAGTAGTAGTGAGAGCAGAGGTATATTACAGGTGGCTTGATCGTATACAGCTATAATAATACTCACATGCTCCCGGAAAATGAATGCCAGAATGGCCACTGCCAACTCTGCCAGGAATATGATGAGTATGAGCATGAAGAACTGTGGGAGAAAAACAGGATATTGGCATCTAAATCAGATGTGAAGTACTTTAGATGTCTAAATAATATGAATAGAAAGGAATTCACAATATTAATACAATTCTGGCTGATGCTGATAAGCCTATAAATATATATTATTCTGTTTAAATAAATAGGTATTTTAAATCCGATGTACTTCAGATGCCAGAACAGTTAAATATTATTAAGGATTACACACATTGTTTTTGATGCTAATAGGGATGAACAATATTAATATTGTGAAATAATTTTATTTTAATAATTTTATTATTAATAACTATATATAATTAATATATTAAGTTATGACTGATATATATTTAAAATAAAACGTAACAAAATCAACACTTTAAATCCATCAGAAAATTAGTTTTTAAAAATGTGTTTTAAAAGACGTAATCTAAAATGTACAAAGGGAGGAAATAAATGTTCAAAATAGACATATACTAAAGAAATATAGAAATATATTTATGTAGTAATAAAATCCCATACAAACAGTAGAAGACATTTATTTTCTCGTATGGCTCCGCAGCAGCCCAGAAATCCCAGTAGGAACAGCATCCCGCCCATGATCAAAATTGCATAGACTCCAGTAAACAGGAGAGGGTTGGCTGCCACAATCTCCCGGAAACCTGTCGGATCCACCAGCACCCAGATTCCCACCCCTAGAAGGAATGCCCCTCCAAGCTAAAGGAGGAAAACATTGCTTAGTATAGATCCCAGCACAATAAAAGCACAACATACTATTTTATGAAATGGCCATATTGAGCAAATCAAAGTTGACTGATGCTCAGTGTTTTATGGAGCAGCACATTTTCCCACAGCATT
The DNA here is from genome assembly GCA_032357445.1 of Enteromius radiatus. Classification (NCBI taxonomy): domain Eukaryota; kingdom Metazoa; phylum Chordata; class Actinopteri; order Cypriniformes; family Cyprinidae; genus Enteromius; species Enteromius radiatus. Next base: position 10,017,476 of record JAUCMS010000127.1, on the reverse strand, counting down.
AGTGTGGTAGAGGGAAATTCATGAGGCTGCTTAAAAAAACACGTTTAAGGAACAAAGGAAGTGCAGTGTGGTTCATGAGGAAAACGAAGGCACGTTGGCACAAGATCAGTGCAGGGTCTTTCATACCGGGTTTACATTTGTTCAAAATGATGACTTAGATCACTGAGACTCTTTTGAACTACACATTTTGTTAGGAAAGCAAGAAAACAGATACTTCTGAAGAACCCTTAAATTCAATTCAAATTTATTTGTATAGCGCTTTTCAGGATACATATCATTGCAAAGCAGCTTTACACCAAAGTAATGTTTTACAGTGTCTGTAGTAGTAGCTTGTACATGTAGATATGGCATAGATTAAATGAAAGGTTGAATAAAGACCAAAATGGTTCTTCAATGGCATCGTTTTTGAAAGCTTTATGAGTATAATTGGTGCCATTCAAGACAAAGTCAGAGAAAGAAAGCACTTACAAAAATAAAGAAGTTGAAGATGAACATGAGGTACTTGATGCAACTAAGACAGTCCCCCTCCATACTTGTGCCTCTTGCTGAAGCTTCTCCTTGCCCCTAAAGAAGCATCATAAAAAACAAAGAGAGCCGTTACTCAACAAGAGATGCGAACGTCACACGCTCCATTTAAAGAGATGTCCATGAGTCAGCGTTGTCAGCGACTGGTGGGCTTTTGTGCTTTTAAACTCATTCAGTAAGATCATTTTGTGAATTTGTCATTTAAATAATACACTGGCATAGACAAAACACACATTGACAGACATATTGTGTTCAGGCGCTCCAGATGAATAATGCCGCGTATTTCAAAGAATGACTGTCAGCTCCTGTAATCATATGCTTGGAAATGTAACAAAAATGGACATAAAACAGAATTCACAGCATTTTCACACGACTTCTCATGCATGTTATGTGCTGACTCGATGTACATGATGAATTGTTTGTGAAGGGAAAGACGCAGGAGGAGTACTGAAAATGGGCAGCTTGACTAAAAAACACCATCAGGACTGCTGGAGCACATTTGCTCATCTTCACACCAGGAGCGATACTCAGCCGGCTAAATAAACATGTCCTTTCAGCACTCCAGACCGCAAGCTGTGTCCCCCAGTCTTTCTCTGAAATTCATCTAAGCTCTTTTCTGCTTATATACTCCAGGTGTTTTCAAACCTGTGTTCCTGATGCAAATTTCCTTTTCCTCTGCTACGAGACAATACAGGTTGCACGGTGTACAAAAACACTATTAGAGAGTGCTTATACAGCATAATGAGTGGTCAAATTAGACTCTGGTTGCCCGAAATTAATAATTATTTTTAGCCTGTCCTTCATTTATACTCGGTACTCCTGCTTTTCATCTTTGTGATGATAAAGAATATGTGTTTGCTGCTTTTTCCCCGCATGTCTTTTTTGCGTAATAAGTTTAATGGTAAGTGCTCCCTCCGTGAAAAGCTAAAGTGTCCCTTGCTGACAATGCACTCTCTATAATTACAGGCCATTAGGGGAATTTAGGTTAATGATGGTACAGTTCTTCATTAGTGCATTGGGTCCTGAGCTCACCTCCCACAGGTGGCTTTGACTTTGCTACTGCCTCAAAACCGGGCACTTGGGATTAGGTGAAGCAGCAGTGCGTATAATAACAGACGGACTCTCCTATTTTCTGGTTTGCTATGAGCAGCCAGTGTCTCAGATAGCCTTCTGCAGCTGTGGTCTCTGTAAAAATAGCTCTGAACAGCTGGCCGATTTCACGGGAGCTGACGGTAGATGCCGTGGTGGCAAATAATTCCACCTCTTCTCACGGAACAGTTGTGGCATAATTCAATAATCCCCGAGCCTGGTTTTTCCAAAGTAATTTCCTGTGCAACACTGTGAGTCAGTCAGGTATTATAAGTGGCGGAATGGAAGGGACCTCGGGAGCCCTGCTAAACTCTGTTAACTCGCAGGTGGTTGAGCAATTTTATTTGTATGTGCGTGGAAAGGTGGGTGGTGGGCCATATCAGTCTTCTTAGATTAAGACCACCAGCCTCAGAAGGTTTGAAGGCTCAGCTCCCAAGTCTTGAGGCCAATATCACAGAGCCACAGCTTTCTTTTTTTATTGAAGTGTTTAAATCTCATCGCAACAATCCAGACACTCTAACAATGGACAAAAGGAGTAGCATTACATAAATTAAATTATGTACTATTGTATTAACATTTTATTGACTAAAAATACGTTAGAAATGTTCATCTCAAAGACGAGTTCGTTCAGAATCAGTTTGATATAGCAGGTCGGCTGACTTGATTTTCTTCTCATTCTCTTACCAATAATAAGTGCACGTAATCATATCTAATGAAATACAAATAATTTTCCATATAAATCCAATTTAAAATAAATATGGATGTGTTATTAATAATTAAAGATAGATAATCACAATCAAATTGTGTTGTAGTAAATATTTGTTCAGACTTTGTTTGGGAGAATCTTTGTTGTTTCTTTTCATGACCAAGCAACAAAACCTTTATATACTGTATGGCACAAATTAAATCAGGATCACTACAGAACTAAACCGATTCTTGATCCAGTAATTCTACAGGCTGTCAAATAAAATGTTCAGTTAAAACTCAAATATTTACAAATCAGATTTCACATTCCTGTGTTGTTTGCTTAATGAACTCAAAAAGCACCCGGATATCAGTGTTTTTAATGCAGAAGGGACCTCATGAACCATAGGGGGGGGACACTGCATTCTTAGAACAGTCAATGACCGAGGAGATATGGGGCAGGATTGAGCTATGATTTTTGCATCCAGCTACAGAACACAACCAATCGCACACACCGCCTCTTACAGAATAAATCAACCTGTCACAGCTGCCTGGAGGAATCGTAACACACACATGAAGTGTTTTCACACAGCTCTGGCAAAACATTGAATTCACGATGCACTCATCCATCACGAGACAGCCTCCAGCTGGGTGGTACAGCTCAGAGAGAGGCAGCATGGAGGATCTTCTTCATCCACTCTTCACATTGTGTGTAAACACTTGTTATAAGCTATTTGAGTGCGAACTGAGGACGTTGCTCTTCAAACCATCTGTGCATGTCCAGCATTGGTGTACGATCTTTCCATCTGGTTGGTTTCTTCTAGTTGTGAACTACAAAATGCTTAACAAATAATAACATTACGCAACATGTTTCTCATTGAATGACAGCCGTGTTTTCTAACTGAACACACTTAAAACTGCACTTAACTCTATTTTGGTAAATAATGTCACACCTACCGACTGTTTTTGCTGAAGTCTTGCTGTCTTTTGTTAGAGGTCTGTCACATTTACCTATTAAAAATGGAAGAGTAAAAGACTAAAGCACTGCCTCTAACATTTCTCTCCGATTCTCTGTCATGAACTGCAATGCCCATTTTGGCAGCAAATCAATCTGAAGCTCAGCGAAATAAAAACAGGAAAACCGTACAACCAACAAACTACTGCTTAAATTAAGATGCAATGGTAAAGTATGTTTACTGGCAGCTTCAGCGAGAACTAACAAATATGGTTACAAAATATCTTTTGTCATAATATACCCACTTTCAATTCGTTACAAATCTTTATTTGTAGAAGATAATTTTTAAAATGTCTCAGCGTACCATCAAAGTCAGATGCATACAATGAAAACTTGTCTTTACAGGGTGAATGCTGACAGAAAAAATAATACGAATTTTTTACCATAAAGCCTACTCCATCATATTTGATCAACAAATTTCTGAACTTGATCAAAACTATTATTTCTATTACTTTTATTATTTGGGAGAGTGACAGTTCTATGCATTTTATTTAAGTCTGCTATTCTATTATTGTAATGACTGCGGTGGACAAGTTCAAACGGGAACAATGGACCTTTCGCAAAACCCCGCCCCAAAACGGCCATTGTCCAATCACACATCCTAGCAACGGTTACTAAGTAGGGAGTTTTTTTTTCCCTTCCCAAAGCCAAAGACACAATATGAGCGGTGCCTACAGTGGATTAAGCAGTGTGG
>JAUCMS010000127.1:9963485-9987808 GCA_032357445.1 Enteromius radiatus | reverse complement strand
TACCTCTGTCTTTCTGTTCGGATTCATGTCTTGTTAACGTTGCTGTGTCTCCCATGTGTGTGCGTTTTCGCCGCTGCCTCGACAGCGTTTTTGTTTCATTCTGAGTTTAATTATTAAATGTTCATTCAGCGAAATCTTCCTTGTCTGCCGTGTTCACTCTCTGCCCCGTTGTGAGGCGCGACTTACATCACACCACAGACAGACATATGTAACACCATTAGCAAGCTATACACTACTCATTTTAAACTTTAACCTTGCCTCGTTTTTTGTTTTCTATGCCTTCCTCTCTTTCTTTCCCCTCTCTCTCTGTCAGACCACAGGAATTGAGCCAACTCTTAAGATGTGGGCACTGACATTCAGTTATGTAAGCCAGATGAAATAGGGAGGTGAAGGTAGTGTTATGTTGCCCAGCAGAAAACACGTCTCTAAATTCCCATGTGTCATGTCCAAATTCCTTCTGAGCGAGGTATAGTCAGCTATCATCTATCGGGATAGACATGGAAAGGACAGTTCTTGTTACTCTGCACTTCTTTAAATTATAAACACATGACATTTTGAATTTATTTGGAGTATGGTGAACTCCTTTGACCAGCTATGGTTATAAAACTTTATACTATAGATCACCTATAGATCACAGTTTAACAAAAAAGCTGAAATCATATTTAATTAGTTCATCTTAGTTAACAGCTAGGATATAATAATGTGAGAAACAGCCTTATACAGTTTAAAGCAATACCTCAGATGACATGTATGTGTTTTCTTTCAGTGCAGAGCCTGCCTGCCGCTGTCCAAGTACATTTTAGGTGAAGACTTGTCTTGACACACTCATCTCCACTTTACATAAAGATAGAGTGACAGCTAGAGTCCTCTGGGACTGTGTTTTTCTCCCAACTGTCATAGGAGTTTCAGCCCCATCAAGCTGAACATCAGATTCTTGACAGAGAGTAGATGAGAGAAAGGCCAAGACCGAGTCGCCTTTCATACATTTTTGAAAAGTGATTTGGAGTGATGTCATGCCAGATGGGTTAAAGTATTAGCCTTTAAATCTTTAGTGATAAAATGTGAGTCATTTGGAAGCAGTCCATTTAAATCAACAAACAGCAGTCATATAGTGCTGCATATGTGCCGCTATTGATTTGATCAAAACAGATCGAAAAAGACAGCTGTCATAGGGATATTCATAGCTCTACATATCTCATAAAAATTCAATATAATACAAAAACACCCTCTGCCTGAGCCCATAAAACTACTTCATGCTGTTGTTTCATTTGGGAATAAATATAAAGCAATATATTAAATAATACATTTCCATATATGGGAAACTAGCTTGTGTTTTCAATAAAGTAAGTCTTTATTGAGAGTCTAGATATTTTTTGTCTTGCTTCACTTAAATTAAGTGGATATTTACTTCTGAATTACATTCAATAAAGTTGTCACACGTAAATATGCAGTACAGTTTTTATCTTCATTGCTATACATATATATATATATTTTATGTGTATAGATAGATAGAACTTTATATGATAGATAGATAGATAGATAAGTCCTTTTCATTATTTTCTGCATCTCCAAAGTAACTCTCCTCCACAGGGCAGTAAACCTCACACTCCAGCACCTCACTGCACAAGTGTTCAGGATATTACTTACCGGGTGTGCAATCTTTTGCCTGAACTAATTGAGCGGCACTGCGCAGCTGCCAGATTATCACAGGAACAGTTATAGCTGCGCTGTTATGAATGACTTTGTTAACATAAAAAGACTACGTAAATGCCTGTGTAATGTAAATAGTGGAGTCTATTAATTTAGGCTGCAAGTCTTCAACATTAGATAATCAGTGAGAGACATTTTAAAGTAGTTGAAAGACATTTTTTAATGCAAGGTTTGGCATTGGCATTTTGAGATAATGTGTACAATCTGAACAAAAACACAAGTTCAGCCAGAAAAATGTGGGATGAAATATTTTTTAAACTGTATATCTCTAGGTGTGAGGGCTATGGTGTTGGACTTGCTGATTCAGTACAGCTGTTTAAACAGCTCCGGTTCAGTCTTTCCTTCCTGTTTTTCAAGCCAGATACAACACATAAGAGCCCCATCCGTCCATAGAATAAAATACTATAGATTCAGAACTGTCTTTCATTTACAATGTGAAGGCATGCAACAACCAGCAGGCATGGATTTAGCTTAAAATATCTCCTTGGGACAAGATGAATTTGTGTTACAGTAATAGCCAATTATCATTGCATCAAACACAGTTGAAGCGCTGTAAGCGATGTCAGTCTAAAACTTCAACCAAATTTAGCCACTGAAGACGCCCCCTCCGCTTTACAATCCCGCTGCTTTGGTGTAAGCGTGGTAGTTTACCTGTCAAGCAAAGCTAGCTCGGCTTCTGCTTTTTGAAGCTTTCATCTCCTCCATGATCAAAAGCTTTGCCGATGTTGACTTTCCTCTTGAATACTTTTTTGCTCCTATTCCTTTAAGATGTTGGTGACAAACATTGCTTCTGGTTTTTGGTGTTATGTGTTATTTTAAAATTATTTGGAAAGTGTATTTAAATCCAGAAAACACTTTGCAAATGATTTGCTAATCCGTTTAGTTTAATCAAATTTGTTATTATCGGCTTTCTAACCTAAATGAGTGTTTGTGTATATGTGAATGTTCCAGAAATGTCCAAACTCCAGGGAGTCTCCGGCATGTTAAGATCCAGGAAATTCCTCTAAGAGATCAGAAATCCAAACATCTGGCTCTTAAGAAACAGAATTCCCTGGAATCTTCTTAATAAATCCTGGTTTGTCATCAAGTTTGTCACAGAAGTTGTTATATCTGAAAAAGAGACACGTCATTCTTATACAGAAAAAAAAATTAAGCTGGCACAACATTCTGAGAATCATGAAAAGTTCTGTAAACATCTCTAAAGGACTGAATAAATCACAAGCACCTGCCGACTGGAGATATTACAGCAAAAGTAAACTGAAAAATTACTAGCAATTTCCAGATCAAATAATGATGTACCACCTTGTCAATATTATGATTAGCATAACCCCTAAAAATAAAATGACAAGCATTAGTACTCTGAAAGCTGGTAAGAAACGTCTATAGTAGTATAAAGTAGAAGTTGTGCTCACACAGAACGACCCCAATAATATGCAGAAGTCAGCAGTCCATCCTAGTCAGTAAGTCTCCAGCAGCTGCCAAGAGCAGCAAAAAGGGTCAAGGCCTATAAGTGACCTCATCTAGAGAGTAAAGGAGTGCCAGGTGCTGATCTCATTGCCAGATATGTTATGCTAAAACCAGACAGGAAATTATTCTTGTTCTATACATGAAGAGTGGAGGATGTAAGCGTTTGGTGGTGACCTGTCTCATAGGTATTTGAGAATATTCTTTGAAGGAAGCTGGACTATCGAACTAACTGGTGAGTAAAAATATGTGTAATAATTCTCAAAAATATCGAGACTGATTCTGAATATGAGTATGAAAAACAATTATGAAGACTCACAGTGTTCTGACTGTCAGTGTGAGGGGAAAAAACAGCTTGAACCCACGGCACATAACATTCCCTCTCCACAGATCATTTAGTTACCTCAAACCTTCACACACTTTCTCTCTAGTGTCTGTTAGTAAAACACATGGGAACAGCGTTATGCAGCATAACCCAGAGATAAGAGTCATAAGCAAGATTACCAGAGTTTATTAAGTTCATTAACAATATAATTATCCCATATTTGGCATATAAGTATACTGTTCTATTAATCAGCTTTATCAGATTTTTCAGCCTCAAAGATACTTTACAATAATATATTGCATTTCATATTAAGTATAATCTTTTTGACTATTATGGATTAAAAACAAAACTAAAAGAAAATGATCAAATTCAATTTATGGATGAAACATTGGTCTGCTTACACAGTCTCTACAGGACATAAAGTGTGCCTTTGTCTAGATTCCTCAGCAGTGTTTCTTTGCTCTTGTGTGATAGGAGCAGCTAAAGCCAAAAGTCCTGAAGAGTCTAACAGGAGAAAAGGGTCCATCTGGTTTGAAGGAGGGGAACCACGCTGGCCTTTGACCAGCTCAGTTTTATTACATGCCCATCTAGATGAGTCTTCTAGGCCATGAGCAGCAATTCACATCTTTTCCAGCCTTCAGACCTTCGAAATCACTGTTCTGATCACGGGTCAGCCCGTTTCACATTGTTCACCCACACATCTCACCTTGTCCCTCTGTGAAAACAGCCATAGAGGCTTGTACTTCTCAACGGTAATGTTGGCAAGTTTATTAGGAGAAATAAGCAATTGGAAAGCACACACCCTAAATAAGCAACCTGATCAGTAAAAGAAAGCCCTCTTGTTTTTGGATAGTGTGTATCATGCAATTTGCAGAGGGCATTACTTTAAAAGGGTTTCAGTTTTCTATTATGCTCTGCCAAAAGCATTGGTCATGATTATTTTCCTTAAACCATTTAGTTCCATTCAAAAAGTCCCCCTACTATCTTTGCATGTTATTCTAGGACCATCTCAGCATGGTATATAAATGCACTGAATTATAACGGTGATTTTACTGTCCTCAAGTTCTAGCAACTTTCCCTAGCTATCTAAGCAATCCTTTTCACAGGCAATTGAAATGTTATATTATTTTAAAAATATCATATGTGTGCACTGGTGGCTGTATTTATTATATAAGAAACGTCTTACTATGAAGAGAGAAAAAAAACATCATGCACTAAAAACCATAAAGCAGTCATACATCTTGTACTGTGTGTGCCAACCACTAACAAGTCCAAAAACACAAAATCACAACCTGCATTCATCTACCCAAATCTAGAAGCAACTTCGAGAAATAACAAGCCCAAAGTCATTTATAATAAAAAGACTTGGCAAGTCTGTACGGTCCACTGCCCAAGTGCAGATGTACAGGATGAGTCAGTACTGTGAGGACACTAAAATCACCATAGTAACTATTATTGTCACAACACCTATCAGCTATTTTTATTACATTGTTATAATACTTTGAAATGAACTAAAAAAATATATATATATATATATAAATGAAACATTTATGTGTGAAAGACTCAACTACATGACTCTGTTCATCTACACATATATATAGTAATTACAATGTTTTGTTAATTCAGAGCTGATTTGACTTTTTGAACTTCCCCTTTCTTCTCATATTATTAGTGGACATCCTCTTCCCCTTAATTAGCCATCTATGTGAAGTGAAATTAGATTAAATTCAATGAGGGTGAGTAGAGTATGACTCAGTCACAAGTGTGTGTGTGTGTGTGTGTGTGAATGACAGCTCTGTCTCGTGCAGTCATACATGTCTCTCTGGCTTCCTGTCAGCTGCTCCTTCTCTCAGTGACCATCGGTCTATGATACTGTATTTCTGTCTTTATGCATTTATAAACATTAGAGACCTCTGTAAAACTACAAAACTGAGCTCAACTGGACAATGTGAGACTGTAAATACTGCTTAAAATGCAGTTTCAAGACTACTTCATAAAAAAGCCATTGTTCAACAACTGTATACAGCTACCCAATGAAATAATTCTGCAGTCTATGCAAGCTATTAGAGCAAAGAGCAGCAGCTGCTGTTGTTTGGCGGGCTGGCAGAACATGATCAGAGCGATATTCCAGACTGCCTTCTGACAAAAGACAGCTCCAACGTCAGCCCATCATCATTATTTTAATTACAAGTGTAGCTCTGGAGACCTGGAGCAGAGCATTACTGGAAGGATGGGGAAGGAAACTGATGTCCTCTTTGAGCTGAATTACCATAGATCAGTGGAGGGGGGGAAATGTGCAGGTAAAAAAAAAAAAAATCATAACATGCTGCATTTATGTGGATTTTTCTTTTCCAAAGCACTGGACATATGCATCTAAAAAAGAAAAGTTGTCCATGAGTATCCATGTGTGTGGCAGCTGGACAAGACTCTGTGAAAACAGGATGGAGCTCAGTGGGCAGGCCGGATGTGAAGGGGGCGAGCAGGTGGCAATGAACCCTCTATTGTTGAGCGAGAACGAAGGGTGGGCCGTGTCATTTAGCACCTCATAGAAACACAGAGGAGAAACGGACCACCATGATGTCCCCTTGAGGATGACCACCATTTGGCTGCACAAATGATTAAAAACCAAGATACGATTTAAGATACGTTTAAGTTTTGTTTCTGATGGTTTACTAATACAGGGTATATTTTTATTTACTCACCTGTTATGCAAATCATTCTGAATTAAACGTTGTGAAGCGACCGCCACTTCCCAGTTCACATTAACTAGAACAGATGTGCTACTGCCACCTAGTGAAGACCTGGCAATAGTACACTGTGGATAAAAACACTGAGAGCAAATAGGTTGGGTGAGGATTTTTTTATTATAACACGTTCAGCTTAAGAAAGGTACATGTAGTTACAATATTTCTATCATTTCATAATTACTGATAGGGGGCTGTATTCCCTGTATTTAAAAAAAATAGTTTTTTTTTGCAACATTAAAATAAGTGTGTACCTTTTATTAAGAACTCAACGTTTTACATATGCAAAATAACTATTACAGATGACAGAAAACACTGTTAGCATTTTTTTAATTTATACTTGTCATAGCAAGTATACAATTAAAGTTGTAGTGGTGCCAGAGAAAATCAGTTAAATTAGGAGCGATGTAATAAAAAAAAAAATCAAGTCTGCAGTCAACTTTGGGGGCTAATCTTCATTTTGGTTCACATCATCAAGGAATAGCTTCATATTGTACTTCCTTACAAATATGCTCAAAATTAACCATTTAGAAAACACATACAATTTATCATCTGTACAAAAAGGCAAAAGTTTGACTCCTTAGACTTGTCAAAATCAACATGCAAATGAAATCTAAAATATATACACACTAATAAAAAAAATCAAGAGTGACCTGAAACAACACTGGTGCACAAACATACATGATGGACTATAACACAGACAACTCTCTTATTTGGGAGAGAGGGGCAATTGTGTCAGTCTTGTGTATACCACAAAACGAACACAAGCTAAATATCTAAAGAAAAGTCCCTTGATTTAACAAAAGCAGGCCTTTGTGGTTTTTCTGTTGTCTATAAAGCCTAAACCGAAGTTTAATAGGATGTTAACTCATAGTGTGGGCTGCTACAATGAAGAAATATCAAAGCAAACAGACCAGCCTGGGTGTTAAAAGTGTGTTGTTGTATAAATAGACCATTCAGGGGCTCCAGGACTCGTCATTAATTTATGTGGGCAGCTTTCATGTTCTACACTTCAGACTGTCATACAATGGACTATTCAAACTGGACTAAAAAGATTTGATTAAAAATCACAGGGAATAGTGTTACTGAAATCTTGTGACTGAACGTAAACCTAAAGCTTGTGTTTTGTATATAGTGTAGAAAAAGAGGGAGATCTGTTGTTCCACGTAAATAAAGAAGGACTTAATACATTTGTGTGAAAATGTCCCGTGTTTCCTTTTCAGTACTTTGGCACTTTGGTGTAGTCCTCTTGGTGTACACTCTTGCAAAGGCCCATAGAGAGTATCATGCCAAGGAGCTGTAAGAAACAAACAGCAGTCACTACACTGAGATAAGAACAGAAACGTGCAATCTGTTGTACAGAAAATCATCTGGGTCGTTAACCGACGATACAAAAGCTTAAAGGTACATATTCATATTAATACCTTTTTAAAAAGGTACCACCCCAATGACAGTTTAATTTTTTTTGTTTTCTTTCATAGTGCAACGTCACTGATAATAAACACCCCAACATTTCTTAGTAATGAAAAGGCACATTGTTCATGCTGCCTAGGGCGGAGGAGATACGACATACCTCAATGACAGCCACACCAAGGCAGATTCCCAAAATAATTCCATAATTTGTGAAGAGCCAGCTCCCCACATTCTCCAGACAGCCCTGATGAAGACAGAAGATGTGTCAGAAGATTAACCTGAACTAGACCCGTTTCCAAATTCATGCTACTCAAGATTCATAAAACTATGAGAGAAGAGAGAAGTGTGTAAAATATCATTTGTTAGTCATCATCTTTCCCAGGCGTATGTAATAAATTTAACCACAGCGTTTAGCAAAACTATGTATTTATCTATCTTATCAAAGAATAGTCCACCCATTCATCTGTTTAACCACCTTCATGTGATCCTTCATGTAACACTGACTTAATTGGAACACAAGATATTTTAAAGAATTTGGTTAAACGGTTTCAGTTCCCATTGACAAGCATATTTTTTACCATACAGTCATGGAAGTCAGTGAAATTGAAACTATTTGGTTACTAATATTCAATATTTGTGAGATATTTAATAAAGTGATATTTAATTTGGTGGACACAAACTCTAAAATGTAACACATTAAAATGATTACTGGATATTTCCCATACCGTCTCATAGATGGGCCAATCGTTAGATGAGGCCTGACAGAAGCCACTATCGGCCACATTATGTGGTGGGAGGGACACATTGTGGCAGGAGCAAGGGTACAGTTCCAGTGAATTGTTCTTAATCATATTGTTCAGCATCCAGTCCTGACGTCCATTCCAGCCACAACATTGCATCTGAGACACACACAGAAGAACCAACAGGGCATGAAGTATTTGATATTACTGGCTTGACAAGGAACCAGAATTATTCAACTTCTTAATCATTAATTAGCACTTTAACTACTAATTTCTCATTAAAATGTATGCAGTATTCAATCTAATACAGTTTTCCAGTGCAAAAAATGTACATGGTCTTTTAAGTATAAGAAACTGAACAGTCAACAGTCTTAACGTCACTTCTGAAAGGCTAAACTGATAGTCTAACAAGCATTTCTACATTCCAGAGCTTAAACCTCCCACAGAAACCAATTGTGCTTTCATGTCATTTAAATACACAGAGTACATACACATCTCTAGTCTGAATTAAAGACAATGTAAGGTTTATGCCCATTCTCAACTCACTGTTCTCTGGAGGTAGTCCCAGGCCTGCTCTGCGGTTTTGTTCTGTCCGGGGTAGCTCACAACAACTTGGGACACAATTTCGCTTGCCTCCTTCCTCAACTGCAACGAGAGTTAAGCGGGTCAGTGGTTTATTTTTCTAGCCCCAGGTATTTGACCAGAGACTCACTTTGCTGACTGAGCTACTAAAATGGAACAGAGTTCAAACACACTTGTTTCACACAAATCAAATGTGCTGCACTCTGCATTGGAAGCAAATCTTCAACTGTATAATCATCTTGTCTCCAAACCGGTTTGAATGTGTGTCCAAGATGACAGATCAGCAAATAAAGGACAGCATCTGTCATCTACTTGCTTCAAATGCTTTATGATTTATTACATATCCTGCTCAGATGCTTCCGACAGCGTCCTCAGAGACACTCGCTGCTGCCTGACCTAAGTGTTTGTGTGCAATTTTCTTCATCCTGTGTCCAACCTTTGTGATTATTTTTCTCAGAGGTCATCATGGTGAAGGTCTGCTCAACAATAGAGATTATGAAATGCGTGTACTTTTTGGTATATGCGATAGGGGGCAGTATATTTTCATTTTCAGCCACTGAAAAACACTTGACCTCGTTTCAAGCCAGAATTCTAAACTAAACCTTCACAATGAATTCTAGCTGGCAAAAGGAACACATGGAGATCTGACCTCAACTTTTCCAAAGCATTTTAACATGCATGCAAGTGTCCATAAGTGTCTTGCTCACAAAAAATGTTTTGATGCCAGGCTTTGAAGAGATGGTTCGCACACAAAAAAAAAATTTTCTTGGTTCTCAAAACCCATATGAATTTTTGTCTTGCTCTAGAGACGTTTCTCAAAATATGCTGTTTTGTTTTCTACATAAAATCAAGTCATACAGGTTTGGAACGAAACGAGGGCGAGTAAACAATTCGATTTGAATTTTTGAGAGAACTATCACTTTACAGCAGCCACATTAGAACATTCACTCACCAAATCCCGCTGGAAGTAGATAAGAATGGCAGCAGCCACTTGAGCAAGGAGGATGAGCAACAGACAGGTGAAGTACTGTAGAGAGAGAAAAAGACTATGGATTCAGATATCACACGACCACCACATACGTCAGTCTCACATATGCACAGCACATATGTGCAACAGAAACGCAACAGCTGGTTCAGTCCAGTCTAGTCGGGTCATGTGACATGAAACCGCTCAACACAGCAAATTTACACGTGAGAGCAGAAGTTCCTTTCGTACTTCAAGTTTGCATGGGATAAAAACATGTGATTTACAAAAATAAACAGCAGCTAAATTAGGATAGATGGTAAAAACTGTGCTAAACATTTTTTTGTCTTACCAATCCAAGCAAACAGCGGATTTCATAGATGGCCCCCAGACAGCCCAGAAATCCCAGAAGCATGGAGAATGAGCCCACGCCAATCAGAATATAAGAGACCACCTTTAAGACCACAGATGAATCCTCTGTTGAAATACAAACCCAATTCTGGTTACAATTTAATCATAACTGTGCTAACAAGCAGTGATTAAGTAAACATAACAGTAATTCAGCTATTTTCCACACTTTGGTAACACTTTCTATACATTAGAATTGGTCAATTCAACAGTTAACATTGAATAGCAACGAAAAATACTTTTGCATCATTTATTGATATTGGTTATTGCTAATTTATGGGCTCAGTATAACTTAATTGATACTTTTATCTTTTTTACAACATAAAATTAATCAAAAATAACTTCCACGTTGCTTTAATAATGTTCTTATAAACTTTCTATTCATCTTAGCATCCTTAAAAGTATCATAGTTCCACAAAAATACTAAGTTTTTAATATCAATAGTATGAAATGTTTCTGAAGCACCAAATCAGCATATTAGAATGATTTCTGAAGGACCATTTGACACTAAAGACTAAAATAATAATAATTCAGCTTTGCCACTATAAGAATAAAATAATAAAATAGAAATCAATTTTTTTATTTGTAATTTTTTCTTCTGTATTTTTAATTAAACAAATGCAACTTTGTTGACTATATGAAACGTCTTGTTTAATGTAAAAAAAATCAAATTTTTAAATAGTAAGAGTTATATAAACGTACATATGTTTACAATAAATGTATTTATAAATTAACATGAATCAAGATTAATAAATGATAAAACTTTATTTTAAAGTGTTACTTTTTTTATGGTCTGCTGAGGCGTACATTTATAGCACAACCACTTCAACTCTACCTAATGAAATGCACTATTTTTGGTCACTTTTCATGCCAAAGCCTAATTTTGGTGTCAAATACTTCAAGCCTGTAAATACAGTCTCGGGTTGTCCTCATGAATATGCATTGTGTAATGTTGAGATGGGCTTGGCAAGTCTCCTTTGCGACCCTGACTGAGACATGACGGTCTATAGTACCGGCCGATGCTCACTGTGTGCTATTGAACAGTTGGGTCAGACAATCCGTGGCTTCACCTCAAAGCAGCAGCACATTCTCCAACTGTGTTCTGGTCCTGCTTCAGTCAGGCTTTCATGCGTATTGACTGAAAAGCCTCTGTCATATCATCCTGCCTCGAAATACCTCAATGGCTCCCCAGCAAAAACAACATTACCACAGACAGCCTTGCAAACAATACCACAGTGTGACTGTGGGTGCAGAGGATACAATGGCCCATCATGTGACCCGATGCAATCATCATTACGAAACCAAACACTTAGATGAGATGACCATCTCAACCCTGATGATTACAGCGTGCGTCAAAACACAAATAACAGAATGAGTTAATCTTTTCACACAGTTGAGAAGGCTCTGTCTACATCTTACATAATTTAGGCTATTTAGTAATTAATGATTAAGAGAGAACTGGATACCACATGCTAGAAACTGAGAACCAGTTTAGTAGGCAAATAAATCCAACATCCTAAGGAACAATGTGGAGTGAGTTATCTTACTTGGAATCATTTCAGCTAATTCTGATCTGTTCGAAAAAAATAAAAAATTATTCTCACAATTCACAGCAGTTGGTTGTTCTGAAATGTCTGACTATTGGTAAACAGCTGTTTTAACGTGATAATAAAAATGTAAGAGTTTTAAAATAGAAACACTGAGACGAGGCTATTTTGTGCCATGTGGTAAATATTATCAAAATTCTCTGTCGCCATAACAATCCCACAAACAATAGCAAGACCTTTTTCCTTAACAAAGCAAATGCCTTTTTAAGTGCAACCACTATGTTCAGCAGAAACTAAGTTCAAAGCATTTGGCCAATTGCAATGAACAATGATTCTGTTTCAATTATTCCATCCAGTGCCAAAACCCCAAGAATGGGCAGTGACATTGCAAATAAAAGCATAAAACATGTCTGCGTTTCAGCTTTGAATGTGTGGGCCTTTGTAGCTTTGGTACTGTAAATCTCCAACCGCTCCATGCTGGTGAAGTGCCTAATGGCGTCTAACGGAAACAGGAAAATCCTCTAGGGATCAGTTGAGCCAGTGAAGGCCACTGGCATCTGGATTAGAGAAACAATGATGTTTTTTTTTTGTTTTTTTTACGATGGGCTCACAGTTTGTATGCATGGCTGGGAGTCCCAACAAACAGCCAGCAGCCGCTGTGCACCGCAGGAATGTGTCTGTCAGATGAATTATGACGTGCAAAGGAGGAATACGAGAGGCTGACAGATTCACTGCTGTTGGTATCATGCTATGGTGCAAGCCTGTACTTTAAAAAATCAGTTTTCTGCTCTGAACAATCAATCAAACAAAAAACTTTTTTATGCCGCAGCCACTCTTAATGGGTTCAGGTCCTGGGTCAGGCTCACTACATTCTGCATGACAACCTTTAAAATGTTCTGACCCTTTCCAAGTCAACTACTGTAATGGATACATAAATCTGAGGACTGTCAGTGCGCTCTGAGCAGTGTTCATTTTAACACAACCTTATGTTGTAGGCTAAAATTAAATTCAGTCAATAGTTTGTCATGTCATTCATTAATTTTAGTCAGTTTTACACACAATAAAATGGCTTCTAACTAAATTAAGGTAAATATTTAAATATTTACTTTTATCTTTTGCCACTCGAGCGAGTCAATCCACAACATTTCCTTTATTATTTTGCTATTGAAGGATTATTGAAAGCATTCATTTACTTTCTAGGATTTTTCATTTCAAAATTGTGTCACACTTTCCACAAAATATAAAGCAGCACAATTGTTTTTAACACTGATAGTGATAATAATAAGAAATGTTACTTTAGCAACAAATCAGCTTATTACAATGATTCTTAAGTACCATGTGACACTAAAGACTAGAGTAATGGCTGCTGAAAATTCATCTTTGACATCACCTGAATGAATTACACTTTTAAATACATTAAAACAGGGCGCAGTTCTTTCAAACTGCAATTATATTTCACACTTTTTCTGTTTTACTGTATTTTTGAATAAATAAAAGCAGCCTCAGAGAGCAAAAAAGTCATGTACCCAAACTTTTGAACTGCAGCATAGAGTAAGAGCACTTAGAATGAAGTGACAGAAGCAGATAGAGGGTCATTCTTTTGTATATACTTGCTCACTAGTGTTAATTTGTTCTATCAAATGACTAATGCATCGAGAGGCCTGATCTGAGCATTGACGTGATGCATGCTAATGAGACAGCTGCTAAAAGAGGCCTGTGTAGCAGCGAGGGAGCACCTGCAGACTGCCTCAGACGTGCTATGTCACACACAGGCCCTGCCTGGCTCGCACACAGAGCTGTGAACTCAATAGCTGATCCGGAGCCAGCTGTGAACATGTTAGGCCTGCTTGGCACTGACTGTAAGACCCAGACCCAGTGACCCAGAGCTCCCTGCAATGGCCTCTGGGATGGAAAACAGATCAGAAGTGTGGGGGGGGGGGGGGGTGTTGAAAAACACAGAGCCCAGCGTGGACAGTCTGTCCAAAAGCCTGAATCATGCTCTTTAAGACGAGACTAAAAGTGATCATCAAACAACATGAAACGAGACACAGATGGCCCCTGTAAAAGTGGGTCTGAGTCACTGGTGCATGAGCCCAGGGGGTTTTATTCAAAGGTAGAATGGGATAAAACTTCACTAATGAGAGCATAAAAAGACAAGTCCGACAACTAACTCTACTCATCGCTTCCTCTGGATTTTACTGCAACCAACAAACAGGGAAAGAACTTTCCCACGGGGCACTAAACAGCCTTTTAGATTAATGTAAATGCATTTCTAAAACCAAACCCACGAGAAAATGGCCAGGAGAGTAGATTTGGGTTATTAGGAACATAATTTTCCTGCCTGCTCGCCTTATGTTTTATGGTTCACTCATTTTATGCAAACACTTACGCAATACTGCAAGGAGGCTCTGATTGTCTAGGAGGATCCACAGTCCAAATCCCATAATCGTAGCTCCGAAGATCTGTAGAGAGACAAGAAGGAAAAGACAGGGGGTAGAGGAAGAGAGAGGAAAGAAAAAATAAGTAGAGAATCAATCATGAGCTGCAGGACAGGAGGGGAACGAGGGGCCCCACATTTCAGTTTACAAGCTGCAACTTGTTCACTCCAAATCTCTTGGACAGAGCTAAAGATGGAAAGTCTAGTATTAATGTGTTCCCTAAAAGACAGGAAGGTTGTGTGTGTGGGTGTGTGTGTGAGTATGCAACAAACACACTAATCCTGGCCCGTAGGAAGCTATGAACTGTTGCCCGATCTCTAACTGTGGGGTTCCAGTTCTGCTTTGCTCTCGGCTCACATCTGGGACTGATTGGGCCGTGCTTCTGCGTGGCAGTGGCAGGAGGGGAGGGGGAGCTCAGCGGATGTTCCATGAGTTCAAGAACACCACAGCCTTCCCTAAACCCACTCAGACAAGCACTCCGTCTCCTCTCCTTATGTCTAACACCAGCCCAGATATGCTTTGCTTTCTTAGTTTAGGGGTCAGTTTTTTACAGAAAGGCACATTTTGGCCTGATTTTGTCTCAAATTACGTCACACCAACTTTAACTATATTTGTACCTGATTAAGCTCATCTTGACTAAGGTTTATGATTTCTGCATATACAGTACTGTGCAAATGTCTGAAGCCACCTGTATTTTCACCAACAGATGATGCACAGAGATGCTTCAAACAAACCTACCTGGAAAGCTCCCTGAAAAACTATGGGCAAGTGTACCTGAGAACAGAAGCGGATTTACCAAAAGCTGTAATACCAAATATTTCTTTGATTTAGTTAATAGAAGTTAATTGATAAATTAAATCTGTTTATGGCATTATTTTTGAAAGCATCTTCATTTTACAGCATTTTTTCACAAGTGTCTGAAACTTTGAACAGTACTGTAGCTTTCCAGGTAGGTTTTTGAAGCATCTTGGAGACGTTACCACAGTTCTTCTGGATTGAGTCTGTCTCAGTTTGTTCTGTTACTTCATGTGATTCCAGACAGACTGGACGATGATCAGATCAGATCTCTGTGTGGAGCACTGGCTGTTGTCAAGCAGTTGTTAGTTTGTGAAAATACTAGTGGCATAAGACAGTACTGTAGATCCTCATTCTTGTTCAACTTCACAAATAAGGTTCACCCTTTTAAACAACAGAATGATATTTTAATCTTTTCTACCATATTAAAATATGAAATGTATTTAATTAATATTCATCTAAAAATATTTTACTAAAATTATTAAAATATTTTTTTTTAATTGTTGTCCTCTTTCACTTCTGTGTTTCATTTCTATATACCAATCTAATTTAATCCATTTGGATAAAAGCATCTTTTAAATAATAAAAATGCTGTTGTAATGGATAATTGTATAAATGCAAATGTCAATCAGAACAAACATAATTATGTTGTTATATATTTTACTTCTTTAAACATTTTCCTGGGCTCATTTAAACATGTTTATATGTGCACTGGTTGGGTTACAAATGGTTGAAATAAATCATTTGGCTCTTCCTGCACTCTTTAAGCCTGAGCACCCAGGACTGCAGAGAATAAACTTGGATCAGAGATTTAATTTTTTTTTCCTACATGGAACAATCCCAAAGATGACAAGAGAGAGCAGGCTGTGTCTCTCTGAGATGGAAAAGAGTAAACTGTCTGGGTAACAAATGGCAAACACTTAATCTGGATGATAACTAGTGCATTCTTGTGACAGAGAGATGCCAAATTGCTATCACGCACCTACAACTAATAAACATGTGTTGCTGTTTTTCATCAGGATTTACTTATTTATATGAATGTGAGCCTGGTTCAGTGAGTATCAGTGTTACTAATGTAAACTGGGACATCAGTTATGAGTGAGCTAAAAAGCATAATTTATAAAAAGAATCAGGCTTGGGAAAAATGTAGCTAAAATGTTTCAAAATGTTTCCAAAATCGTTTGCCCAAACACTTTATTAACACATTTAAATTTGATTATGTTTTTTATTTTCTGTAAGGTTCATTTTTACATAAAAACAATAGAATATCTAGAAATTAAAATTGCTGTAATAACAAGTTTATTAATTCATGATACTTAGTGCTTTAAAAAAATGTTAGCAAACTGAGCCTCTCTTCTAAAAGTGTTACATCTTGAGTGTTACTCAACATTTAGAGTTTTATTGGTCAAATCAAATGATCAAAATAACTGAACTTGTTCTTTAAAAACTAAAAAGTGAAACTTACAAAGAAGATTAAGTTGAAGAGAAACAGGAAGTACTTGGTTGCAGCGATGCATCCTTTCCCCATTTTGTTGACCTGTAAAAACCCAAAACAAAAAAACATCAGTAAATTAGATAAGATCAGTGTAAGGATTACAACTTTTGGTAGGATTAGTGATGAGAGCTAAATAGAAGAAAATGAATCTGTAAACTGAGGTACACAGTTTTCATCATGCACACAGACTAATAATATATATATATATATATATATATATATATATATGTTTGCTACAGTTTAAATATTCAATACCACTTCCCCTTGCTTTCAGACAGAGCGTGCTGTCATAGTCAGATAAATCTATGGAGTACACAGATCTAAATTCCACAGGATCGGTCAATACCCTCCTCTGGAGTGTGATGGCTATTGCCACAGTTTTCTGACGATGACCCACATTCCTGCTATCATTAATAGGTTAGTATTATACAGGCTTCTCGTGCTATTTGTGGGACTGCTGGTGCGCTGCATGACACACTTTGGCATGGCACTGACCTCAGAGAGGGTGAAAGAATTGTGAGTGATGATAAGCAGACATAGAGCAGCAACACAAAGCAGATCAGTCAGCAGATGGAGAAAACACTATGGCTGGAGCCATTTATGGACAAGCACAGGAGCTCATTCAAAGCTTTCTTACAGTGGAGATGAATGGATGGATGGACTTTCATCCCACCTCTCAGAGATACTACACGAGAGATACTGCATCGGAAGAACCTCTTTAACAGTGAAATTAAATCAGTGAAAATCACATTTTTCTATTCATCAATAAATCCTAAAAACTGATACTAATAAATGTTTTTTATTGTTACTGATTTCTGAAGGAGCATGTGACACTGAAGTAATGGCTCTTAATATCAAATATTCAAAAACAGTTAATCTAGATTGTAATAATATTTCACAATTTAACCCTTTTTCTGTATTTTTGATTAAAAAAAATGCAACCTTCTTACGAACACTTCTTAAGAATAATAAACCAAAACTGTGTAACAGACTTAAATAAATGTTGCTTTGGATAAAGGTGTCTAAAAGAGGATAAAGGAGTCACAATACACCTTAAGCCAATGTCTGTTCGCAGAGTTTCTTATAGTCTTTTTTCTGCAGTTATGTAACAGAAAGAAAAGCATTCTATTTAAACTTGTGAGAGAGGAATACAATTTAAAACACGTTTAACTTTCTTGTTTCAGCAGAAGAAAACTGCAGTGCTGCTGAGCAGACGCCAACCAGCTCAATTAAAAATCTCTTCGATTTTTTTACCATGGGAGAGACTGTAATGTGTGTTTTTTTTTTTCAGACGCAACAGAAGTCTGTGGAATCAAATTACCCGCACTTCCTTCACATTCTGCTGAGTGAAACAAGGATTTGTTTTTACCTTAAGCGAGTTCTAATGTCTTTACCACGTCTTACACAAAAAAAGGGGTTATAGACAAATTCACCCTTGATAAAAGCCCTGTTGTGATTTGAATCAAGGCCAACATTGAGCTGATGTACCACATATGAAGGTCACAGCTATTATGTCTACACGCATGTAACTTATCCAACCTCAGTCAGACAGATAAAAAGTGTGTCACAATGCACTAAAATGTGAATTAGGCCAGCACACCACCACTGGGAGCGACACGGCAATATATATTAACAAGACCTGTTTATCAGTAGTAGATCTTATCTCTTATCACTGCTGAAATTGCATTAGCAGCAAAATAACCTCAAATCACCTGAAAAGCAAAGCTTGCAAAATGAGTACTGCCACTTTGAGAGTATCTATTAAGCAATTACAATTATCCTTTGAGGAGAGTCCGGCTCGGCCCTCATTCTGAAGTTCATCAGCATTCAGCTCATCTACCCAGTGTACACTGGGGCTCTAGTTCACACCCCGATCTCCAAGTACCCTCCCCCACACTCACACAGATAGAACCAGCTTTGATTTCCCACCACGACAATGGCAGCTTTCAGCCACGCTTTTCAAATCGAACAAAAGAAGAAACTCCACACACCCAGGAGCCCACTGTAGCCTTGAAGTTTCCACCAAACCAATGACATCCCTACAGAGGTGGCAACTTTAACATCTAAAGGCCAATTCACATCGCACAGACAAACGCCAACAGACTTCAACAGACTAGTTTATCTATAAACTTATAAAAAATAAGACTTATGTTCACACCGCACCAGACATTGACCAACTGTCACTGACTGGGAAAAAATGGATTCACAATCTAAATTTTACTCTTATTAATGTATTTGTGTGTCATTATTCACAAGAAACGATGGTGAATTAAAAAAGGGGCTGTTGTTGTTGTAATTTAAATGAAAACAAACTCTAACCAACTCCAACCAACATCTGATCCATCCTTGGCATTTGTCTTTGAGAGTTGAGTTGGCCTTAAAGCGAACATAAAAGTGCACAAGTGTTATGGAATCTATTACTAAAAGCACAAGCATGCTTCATATAATGAGACTGGGCTTTCTTGTAATCAGTTAAGCTATAAAATGAAGCCTAAAACTGATGATTCAAGGCCTTCTAGTCTTTGTCACTTACAAGACAACTTCATTTGAGCTCCCGCATGCGACACAGTTTGCCATGGTAACCATCAAGCGGGCTGGCATGAAGGGGTGCAGAGTGTCCCCTCTTGAGAGACTAAACAGTCTCACACTCCTCACAGCGTGCAGAAAAAAAAAGTGAAACCCCAAATAGGGGGAAACCCACTGGGGCCAATGGCCTCGTCTATCCACAGTTACTTCAGGCAGAAACAAGGCTTACATTCATTAGGATGGTTAATCTCTCCACCTGAACACAAAGACCAACTTGATGGCACCAGTCGTGTTAAAGTGGCCTGCACAAGTAGCTACTAAAATTGTCCAGAGAGGTAATTAACGTTGACTGGTTTTATGATGAATGATGATTATGATTTAGAAAAGCAAAGCAATTTTAACAACAGGGAGGAACCAATGTTTGTGCCTGACACATCACCTATTAATGGAATGCAGGCAAACTGGAACTGTCCATTTAAAAAAAAGTGTTATTGTTTAGAAATCGTTCTAGAGAAGCAGTTGTTATGTTTCATCTTGTCAACATTGTATCAGATATCTTACAATTCCTGGTAAACTGTGGAAACACAGATAAGATAACTTTTGACATACAGTAAGAGCTATTAAAATATGGATGTAGGTAGAATAGACTACATCATTTCATTTCAGAAAAAAAATCAATGGTTATAATTGAATATCCTAGTCCCTATTTGTCTCCATTTATTCTTATTGCTGTCTAGAAGATACAGCTTAGACACTGAAGATTGGAGTTGTGATTTTTCTTTCCTAAGGGTATTTTTGCCTTTCCTAATTTAAAAATAAATAAATAATGGATGCAACGAATGCATACACTTTGCTTGAACACAGAAATTGACTGTAAAGAAACTTGCACTACTATATAAATGAATCAGTAAAGTATAAAAAGTATTACTGTTATAAGGCTATGAATTAATTCCTTTGTAGCTTACAGTAAGATACTGATTTGTAGTTCAACTTAAGTGAAATCTCATCCCAAAAATCAAAGTTCTTTCATCATTTACATACCCTTAAGTTGTTCCAAAACTGTATGCATGTCTTTAATCTGCTGAACAGCAAGATATTTGTAAGTGGACAGTTTCTGGTGACCATTGACTTCCACTGTGTTTTTTTTATTTTTTATATATATATTTCTTTCTGTATTTTTATTAACCATACTATGGATGACAATGGGGATCAGCAACTGTTTGGTTACCCACTTTTTAATATATCCTCTAGCTTACAGGTTTGGAACAACTTGAGGGTGAGTAATGACAGACAGGATTTTTATTTTGGGGTAAATTATCTCTTTTTAATCCAATCATCAAAATCGTTGAGCCTAATTTGTAGGCAAAGACAGATCCAAACTACAGTTATTGAGTCAATAAAATTCCGATTCGAAAACAATTATATTTCAATTCACTTGCCAAATCACTTACAGTTGTAAACCGACCTGACCTACATTCGACAGATCTCACATTACAGTTCATAAGCAGTGAATTAAACCGTCCTCATAAAGAGAGAGCCCTAAAAAAACTATTAAAGCGGAAAAATACAGACAATGTACAGGCGAAGAAAACGGGATCTTTCATAACCCTGAATAAACTAACAAGTAGGCCTAAGCTATTTTGAGGACCACAATACATTGCAAACACTCATTATCCTGACTGATAATAACAGCTCAAGGATAAGATTTGTATAAACTGAAAGCGAAATCATGACAGTGAGTGGGAGAATAAACATGTTTTTATAATGTTTTATAGAAGCAAACTATGAATAGGAAATTAAATCCAAACTGAAATAGTGAAATAGTTGTTAGAA
The DNA here is from genome assembly GCA_032357445.1 of Enteromius radiatus. NCBI lineage: Eukaryota > Metazoa > Chordata > Actinopteri > Cypriniformes > Cyprinidae > Enteromius > Enteromius radiatus. The sequence continues at coordinate 9,966,824 of JAUCMS010000127.1, read as the reverse complement.
CATGTTAAAAAAGCGACAATCGTAAACTCTATTCACTGTTATTGCGATAACACACAAACTTGGGTGCTCACAGAAAATCTGTTACACACGACACGCCAAAAACATTATATTGAAACATTTGAAAAGAAATGGGACAAGATCTTACTGACCAACTCATGACTATCTAGGCTAATTAAACTTTTCATTTCATTCGGTTTCTCATCTTCAGTTGTTAAAAATGTATAACGGCGAAATATTCAGAATAAGATATAAAACAATCATTAGCCTACGTAAAAGGTTACGTTTAAAATAAATACTCACGTATAGTGTCGGATGGGAAAATGAGAAAAGTACAATAGATGTCAGCTGCGCGTCTCGTCCAGCGTTCTTGAGTCAACTGTGAGTGAGAAGCCTGGAGTTGTAGGATAAAGGCTGCTCACAGTCTCCACCAAGCGGCTTTGAATAATATTAGCCCAGAAGGCCACTGTCCTCAGTGAACTGACTAGACATTCACAAGATATCTTTGAAATTCATCATCGTTATATTTAACAAAAAAAATTTTGTCCTTTAAAAATGTGTCAGGTTATGCATAAACTAAAATATATTTTCAGATACAATTTAAGTTTTAAATCATTTCAGGAAAAGTGTAAAAGAAAAAAATCTCTACCTTTTGGTTTACTTTACCTCCAGATAGACAGCATATGAAATGCTTATGAAATTAAGTGCTTTTTTTAGAATGTATTTTTCTTGCACAGGAACATCCTGAGCATCTTAACCACAGAGGAAGAAAGAGCTGGTTTTGACTGGTTATTGTTCACACTTTAGTCTCACGTCTCACATCAGTTCACAACTGCAGACTGTTTGGCTCCTGTATGTTTGAATCACATTGTAAACATCACATTGTCAGTATATGAAAGGATTCAGTCTCAACCTAGAATTTGTACAGGACACTGCCTAATTAACTGTCTTCATGCTCAAAGTCATCTATAAAACTATCATTCATTTAAAGAATGCCATGTGCCAAAACATGCAGAAGCATAAATGCCAGGGGGAGAAACGAGAAACGAAAAGAGAAAGCTCCAACAAAGGGGAAACCCAATTACTTCAGCAAGAATCATTTAGAACAGCTGAGCTGGACCAATAACTACCTAACAAATATACTCCCCGCTCACATCGGACATTAACACTCAATAATGAAAGTGAAAGATGCATTCACTTAAGAAACGCCATCTGCTGCAGCTGAAATCTGAATGCAATTCTTTTAGATACTAAATAAATGACCAGTGTTTGAGAGTAACGTATTACAACATGAGTTATGTAATAGTAGTACTTTTTCCAAGTAACTAGTAAAGTAACGCATTACTATTTAATTTTAGAATAATATAACTGAGTTACTTTTTCAAAAAAGTAATGGCAGTTCATTTGTTTTCTTATTTGTTGACTGACAAGTCTCCTGACCCCATGTTGTGAGAAATCAGAAATACAGAGTCATTGAGCACGCTGTGTGAATACAGTGTAAGTTAGTTCTAGACTAAATGTGAATGTGCATTAATTCATCTTACTCTCAAAAAACAGATTTAGTATTCATCAAAATGAATAAAATAAACTCAGAATATGACGCAAACCTGCAATAATTACATTAAACAAATGTATCTAATCCCTTTTTATTAAAAAATGAAAGGAAGGAAAGGATGTGACACGTGGCCAGGTATGGTTTCCCATACTAGGAATTTGTGCTCTGCATTTAACCCATCCAAGTGCACACACAAAGCAGTGAGAAGTGAACAATCACACACGCACACACACACCGTGAACACACACCCGGAGCGTGTGTCTTTGTTGCTGACCTTTGATGGTCTAGTAGTTCAACCACACTTACCAGCAAAAATTAATTCAAAAACTAACTTATTGTGCTTCATTGTTTTTTTATTGCTGAAGAGTATTGAACTTTGTTCTTCTGTACTTTACAGATGTGAATTTATTTTTTCTTCAGCCTGAGGTTTATTCGTGATACTTTTTTGGTGTGAAAGGACTTTTAAATTTGCTATAAATAGAACTTCTTATATTAAAAACAAACACTCAAGCTCTGCCTGTGTTTAAAAATAACGCAAAAGTAACTGTGACGATTAAGCTGCACTCCAGCATCAGACTATGTGTGTATGTTTACCTCTTTTCTCATGCCCGGACTCATTCCCACAAACTCCACCACCTTGTTTGTCTGTTGTCATGGTGTTTCATTGTTGTCTCCACCCAGTTTCACGTGTATACCCCGGATGTCTTTGTGTATTCACGGTTCGTTGTTTATGTGTAAAATATTATTCCTGTTCCCGAGCTCTCTTTGTGTTCTTTGCTTTTGTTTACTCATCTCTTTTTGGATAACCTGTTGTCGACCCTTTGCTTTCCTGACCATCCGATTGCATTTGCCTACGTTGTTTCTGTCTGCCGGTGTTTGACTCTGCCTGTTTGTTCCTCGACCCTCCATTAAATATGTTGCAAATGAATCCGAATGTAACCTACACCTGTTTTAGAAATTATGAAGAATATTCATATATTAACATATCTAGATGTCTCATACAAATATCTATGCTTACATGTACTAAATTTTTGGACATATATATCATGCATATGTATATACATCCTAAAACTCCTCAATATGTAAATAAACATGTGTAAAAAAAAAATAAAGAATATAATGAAAATATAAATATACAGATTTTTGTTTAAATGTTTTTTAAATATATATAACATTTGTTGATATTCTACAACATATAAAAAATATTAACTCTTCATATAAATATTATTAACATGTTATGTATAATTATGGGGATTTTACATATTATAAACTTTCTTATACATCCTCTGGGTAAATGAAAACTATACAATTATATAAACTAGGCTATTCCCTAGTATTTAATTTTGGGAATATAGGGCAATATATCTTACAGTTCCATACATGCTGCAATATGTTCTGTCCAACAGAAAAAAACATGAGAAAAAAAAAGTGAAAGCAGCATTTCCTATGAAATATTATCTGATCAAATGCTCTGGGTAGAAATGTCTTGCATCTAAAGATAACAGCATATACATAAAACAAAAGTGCAAGTCCTAACAAGGGGAAGCCCACAGTTATTTGAGCCAAAACACAAGCAGTGCAGTCAGGACAGTTAAGCTGTCCAAGTCATAATAACACTAAATATTGAAAGAGAAAGCACCATTCACTTTGAGAACATCGCCAAAGATAACACAACACTTTCTGTGATAGTTCAGAGGCCTCAGGGAGTATGTTACCCTTTCAGTCGAATCACTTCGACGTTACACATGGGAACTCGCCAGAGAGACCGTTTTGCCTTTGAGCTTTAT
>JAUCMS010000127.1:9953019-9963385 GCA_032357445.1 Enteromius radiatus | reverse complement strand
CAAGTGTCAGAAGCACAGCGCCACCTTGTGTACAGAGGTATTTCTGTAAGCGTCATGCGAGATTTGCCAGTGAAAATCGTATGGGTATCCTGGCGAAAAACGCTAACGAAATGCGCGTGCGATATTCGGTGTGTACAGGCCTTTAGAGTTGCTGTGTCCTGTATGCGCAATCTGAATGCGCGCCAATATTAATTGGCCATTTGTATAAAGCTCAAAGGCAAAACGGTCTCTCTGGCGAGTTCCCATGTGTAACATCTCTGTTCCCTCCTTCAGGGAACGTGGGTTACATACGTAACCTATACGTTTGTGATAATACACATTAGACCTCATCCAATTTTAAAACATTTAAATTGCTTTTGGGTTCAGCTCACACCTTTAGCTACAGATCAGAATCAGAGCTCCTGTGGGTAGAAATCAGTCAACGACTCAAGAATACTTTTTCCATTTGAAAAACGTTATAGATTTATTAAGCACATTCACTGTTTCTCTACAAAAAGTAGGTACATGTCATACATGAGCGTTTGAACAAACATTCTAAAAACTAACATTGAAATCATTCTTCAAAAACAAATACAAAAAGAAGTTGCAATTTTACAGACGTTTAAGAAATGTTACACATTCCTGAATCATTCAAATATTTACAAAGCAAAATAAGTGACCTAAAAGATACTGAGTAATCATATGTGTATGTTTTGATAATAACAAAGTTTCGGGAGGAGCGCAAAACCGAATTAATCACAGCTGCTTCTCATTCCTTAATCAATCTCCTCGTTATGATCTTCCAATCACATCCTCTCTTACCCACTATAAATAATCCTATCTCCCTTTCTCCTGCATCTGCACATTTGCAAACCCTCCTCCTCCCCTTCTCCTCCTCCAGATCCATTCTTCCTCCGGGGGGGCAGCTGGAAGCCGAGCCGTGCTCTGAGCCCTTGCCCTCGCTAGGGCCCTGCCCACCAGGGTTCGGAGCCTGCCGCTCCACCGGCCCGCTTCCCGGACAGCTCGCCAAATCTGCTTTCACTTCTATCTTATTAATGAGAATGCGCGAACTCGTGAAATTGTGCTTTGACTTCACAATTAAATCATGGTCCATTGTTTTGCTAATGAACTATTACTAAACTCAGGAGAGATGTACAGTATAAATAAACAAACGGCAGTTTTATTTTGAAGTAACAAATGGGTTCATCACACCTCTTCTTTCTGAAATACTGTCTAACTGGCCCTTTCCAAAGAACATATCCATTTCCTCTGATTTCCCTTTGGAATAAAGCCATTTGTGTTTTACTGGAAGTAGAATTTGACGTGTCCACGTCTCAAATGACAGTTCAGTGATGGAAGCATATACTATTAGAAATAACACCTGCTAGCTTTAATTATAGAATAATAATTTATTACTCGCAATGAAGGTTTGCTATGTTGGGCCAGATGTTGCAACATTTGCTTATGGCTACATCATAGTGGCAATAAAAGGTGAATAAAAGTTTAACATGCTAACACTTTTTAATAAACACTGTGGAAGATGAACAGACGTATTGTTCACTGATTATATCTTTTAAATATTATCAGTAGATTAATAAAAGTGCTACATTTTAGCGCTACTGTCGATCTGCATTGTTGAATTCATGCAACGATCACTAAAGGCATAGAGCATATATACTTCTAAAATGTACGATTGTTGTGCATAATGGTAGTTGTTAGTAGAATAGTTCACCTATTCTCTGAAGTTTACTGTCAGTGATGAGACACAAAGAAACCATCGTGTGAATTCAGATGTATCAACTATTTTTTATGATACTCCTTTTTTGTTCCACAGAAGTTTTGAACCAAAATAAAAAAATAAATGTTGTCGCACTTGTACTTCGGGGCAAACTGACCCTTTAATACATAAAACTATTATAAACATGCTGCTTGCATGTCATGGAAACATGGATCAGAACATGGAAAAATCACCTGAAAAACTGACTTGTTCTCATAATCTTTTAATCTGTCATAAAGGGTGTTTTTAAATCACACTATTTACTTCAGTAACTGTTGTGCAAATGTCCATTAGTTATGCAAAGCATTAGAAATTTACATCTGACTTGGTAGGGGTAGAATGTCTTTGTTTGAAGAGACACAAAGCTGTATTTTACATTAATACATTTATAACTACAAGGTACTTTCTTAAATATCATTTAATACTACATCCATTATTCTTACCATACCACAAACTGTACTGTTGGGAAGCCTAAATTTAAGAAGGAATGTATTTGTAAAGTCTTCACTTTGCATTCTTTGTCACTTTGGAATTTTAACTGCAATTTACCTGAATTACAGAGGTAATAATATGAATGAAATAAATCTATTAGACATGTAACTAACAACTACATGTAAATGTAACAACTGTATTTCTGTAACGTCTGATTAAAATGTTTTATATCAATTTTGTATGCATGCTATTTCTTGTTTTACCCTTTTTGTCCTGTAGTATTTGTTGTATGTTGTGTCATGCTATTCCTATTGTGCCTGATGAATAAAACAAGTACCATTATAAAATTACATTCTTGCCATAGAATATAACACACCACATAAAGGAAGTTCACTAAACTCTTACTTAATGGCACGAATTGTGGGCATCTTTGCAAACTATAACTATATTTCTAAATGTGCTGTAAATCTACCCTTCATACAATAAATTCTCAGAAAATGCTTTTGCAAAAAAATGAGCTGTCAAATAATTACACCCACTTAATATAACAAAAACAATCTTAATGACCTGTGGCCCTCTGTATCTAATGAGAGTAAATACTCAGTTATTTTACTTACATAAAATGGAAATTGCCCACAAACAGAGTTTGATTTTCAGTCAAGTGTAAATTCATTGGTCCAGGCAGTGGTGCTACTGTATTCAAAGCATTCTGTGCTGCCGATCTACTCCTTTAACAAATAGCTGGCCTCCCTCAAATCTTTTTGGAGCGTCGACCGAGGTGGTGATAGTAAGTCAAGGTGACAAAGAGGAAGAAGGTTTCACTAAGAAGAAGAACGATTGCACCATTGGACAGTGTGCCCATCTCCAAGAGGGTGACAGACGTCACTGGGGAAAATAAAAAAAAAAAGTATAAAAACAAAAGTGTTAAGTAAGACAAAGAAGTAGTCAGAAGCATATATAGACATTTAGAAAAAAAGCGGCAAGCAGAATACCTACTACAACACTCAATTTACAAACCTACTTAATATGTACAATCAAAGGCAACAAAATACTGCGCTCTTTTGGAAACACTAGTTGTAGCAACAATAATTCTGTAAGGGAAAGACAGTAAAGTACCAACAGATGCATGTACCATATATTTCAGAAATTTTAAAACTAGGCTTTTATTATGTGACAGTCATGTGTAATCCCTTTCCTCAATATTTATTTTAGGAGTTTATTGTTTATATCTAATCCTTTGAAGCTAGTGCTTGGATTGGATAGGGTTGTTACCATCAGAGGGCAGTACATCCTTAAGAACAATAAGAATGGCTCAACTATCCAGGGTCAGTGGCAGTGCAATAGTTTTAGGTCTTGTCATTGTTATATTCTTGCATCCTGAGAATGTGTTATAATTATAATGCTTTGCACTGTTTTCCAGCAAGAGGTTATGCACTTGTAGTTATGCAGTAATCATAAAACTAAATAACATTTAATAAAAATAAACCGTTAAAAAACATACTATTAAGCCTTGCTAAAATTCTGAAGTGGTTTAAAATTGTCCTTAAAGGAACACGCCACTTTATTTGAAAACTTCACTTAATTTTGTCATTTTTGGGGTGAGATGCTTACGGTCTAACCAGATTCAATAATCTATGCTAAGCTACAGCTAAAAGTGCTACCACCATCGGCTGAATGGGTCTGAAAATGGTAAAACTCGAAAGTTGGAAAAATGAGCCTATTTTTAAATTAAATCGTTCCTCGAAGTTTAAATGTCCCTTAATTACGGGTAGAATAAAGATTAAATGTCAGTTTCCATTCTCACATCCCTAAGCACTATCTGCCCACTGTTCTCAGGAAGAAGAAAAAACCCTCTCTCACCTAGAAACTGTACCCCAAAGTAACACGCTTCCGTAAGTAGCGTCCACTGAATGATGACCTTTTCTGCTGTGTACAATCCATTCCACAGAATTAATGAGATACCTGTTGAGAGGAGCAAAACACTCAGAGTCAATTTTGAAATCATCCTAAGTAAGGTGGAGACATTAAGGGAGGCCTTTCTATTAAACATAATGTAGAATCGCATCAAAAACACCCAAACACTTAGGCACGGAATTAAAACGCTTGAAATCTGGCCCAAGATCAGAGGATCGATGCTGCCGTGGGTTCTGATTATGTTCGGGGGAAAAAGCGCAGATAGTCCTTCTGATCTCCTCCCACACTGTGGATACAGATAACACGGAGTGTAGCTGTTTCTTCAACCCTGCCAAGTGCCATCTGCCAGCACAATTTTTCCAGTCTTGCTTGAGTAATTCCCACCATCAACTGGCCATTGATCTGACAGAAGAACACTCACACCTTGCATCGCCACAGGGGTATGAATTGTTTGTGAGCCCAACCAGGTGTCACACTGTATAAAGACCACTGGAGCTCAGTGAGAGGTCAAGACTGCAAAATACAGTCCTTCAGAAATTTGCATACTAATATCATGTGTACATGCAGGAAAATTTCCAGGGTTCTGCTGCAGAATCATACTCACAAGCACTCTGACAGATAATGTATGTATTCACATTAGAATAATATTCTATATCCCCCACTGGTTAAGGCTGGAATCTAAACAAATCGGGGAGGGAAAACTCCTTTATGCTGAATTAGAGGTTGTGTTACGCTATTATGGAGAAAAGACAAATAGGCTGCTGTTCATAATGAAATAAGGGCATAGGGAGAGAAGGGATTTTATTTCCACAAAACAGTCCCTTTCACACACCCATAAGCCACCCCTGCAATCTTTTATAATACAAGACCTCCTACAGCTAACTGTAAGCTTGAGCACGGGGTGAGCCTGGCATGTGCTGTTATTGTGAAGCATCCTGGGACCAGCAGGGGGTCATTAATAGTCCCAATACAGTAGCACTGCCCAGCACTCTGAAAGCCCTACCCTATATGTGGCTAAATGGAATTGTACGGACTCATCCATTTTTAAAACCTGAGGTGTAAAATATTCATACCACTTGAAATCATACACTAATCTGGCAGTGAAAACCTCATCTAGTCATGAATATTTCCTGTGAGTGGGAGACAGACCTGCACAAATGTGTTTACATTATGCATTTGCGATGCATAAATTGAGATGGAGTGGAAAAAGTGGAAGTGTATAGACGTGCACGTACAATATATGCGACATGGCCAACGGTATGTGGAGAAATGCGTATTTAAACATCTCTTTCCAAAACGATGCAAGTGGCCTGTTTTACAAAGTGTCCTCAACAGGGCCAATACATGCACAGGCATTTTATTTGAATGATTATCTTTAATGCTTTCACAAATGCTTTTTTTAAACAAATAGTCAAATTCACTATATGCAAAGGGTTCCTTCATTTTTTGTGGCACTGTACATGTAATGTAAGTCAGAAGAGGCCACTTTATTGTCATTATCATCCCCTATATATTGTTAAAAGTCTCATCCTCCAAACCTTATCCCATAAAGCTAAACATACATAGAAGGGCTCCTCCGTAGAGTCTGATGGAGATCTTCGAGGTAGTGATCTCAAATATTATCTCGTAGAGCTGGCTGGGAAAAGCCAAGGCCTATAACAAAGAGAAGGTCATCACATAATGAATGTAATGTAAAAGTAACTGGGAGATGTGGCATAAATCCTTTAAAATTACAGAAAAAAAAAGAAATTGAAAATTGTTTCTTATGCACAATAAGGCTGCATTTATTTGATAAACAAAACAATACAATAAAAACTTGATGTGAACATTTATTGCAATTTTTATTTTAATGTATAGTATTTTACATTTATAAATTAAAAAACTGAACTGTTAGTATTCATTACTCAAGTCTTCAGTGTCACATGGTCCTTCAGAAATCATTCTATTATACTTATTATTATCAGTGTTGATAAGATTCTTTTTTAAGTTTCTTTAATGGATAAACATTAATTATTACTTTGGAATATAAACTGTTACATGTTTTGTGTGAACTGCTCACCATTAAAGAAGTGGATGTGAACAACACAGCAGAGATGAGGAGCCAGAGCCTGCAATGAGACGAGCAAAGACACAACACATCAAACTAGCTGGCCTCTAATAAGACACAAATGAGCCACAATTAAAACCCTCAAGGATTGGCAAAAAAACAAAAATGCACAGAACACTGGAGCAATTCAATTAGTAGGGTGTCTGATGTCACATGCAAAGAGAGAGACAAGCCAAGTCGATGCTCTGACATGAAAAGAATGGTCGTTTATAAAGTCTTACCGGAGACCAACAGGCTCACGTACAGCAAACTTCATCTCATTACCCAACATCTGACTGATCTGCAAAATGAGAGAAATGTCAATTGTAGCATCTAACGCTATAAGACACATGTAAGTCACAGTAGTGACTTCTTTCTATAAACAGTTCAAGGTGGAATAAAAAAAATATACTGGTCCATGGTCGAAAAACGTCAAACTTCAGGAATGCAGGCCTGACTCACAAAAGTAGGATTATCAGATCTGAATGGACCGTGCAGAAAGACAAGGTTTTATTTTGTGAAATTGGAAACTTTGTTGTAGAATCTGAAGGGACTGATAGGAAAGTTTGAGTCTAAGTCTGCTTTGATTTAATAGGTCTATTTTGACAGCAGGCTGGGTGGTTTCACGATGATAGCTTTGTGTTGGTAATCCAGGCTGTGGTCCACAGGGGAGCACAGCTCCTTCACACAGAATCAGACACACACAGATAAGAATGTTAAGTGTGGTACAATATAATGCTTTCTTAGGTAGCCCAACTCTCGTGATTCCATAAGTGAATACTGCATGAAAATGCTCTGTGTAAAAAAAAAAAAGCATAGAAGTAAGCAATTTGCATCTAACATAACAATATGAAAGCTTTACAATAGGATTTAAATGAAGGTAACTCCATAAGGATTCCAATGCTCGTCCAATGCAATATGTTTTAATATATTTCAAAATGAAATGTACTCTTTTGATGACAAAGCTAAATTTGGTTGATTTAATACTTAAATTATTTAGTGCTCAACACTAACAGTGCTTAAACATTTCTTATTTTTATCAGCTTTGAAAAGTAAATAATATGATTACAGAAAAGCTTTTTAAGAATTTTTTCAAAACTTCAAACAAACAACATTTATTTGAAATAGAAAACTGTTATAACATCCTAAATGTCTTTTTTCTTCAAAAAATATACTGACCTCAAACCTTTGAAAGGTGATGTATGTTTTGTGTGTAAACATAAACAGGAGGTTGAGATAAGAAGGTGAATGAACCTTTCACTAAACCTGACCTTAAAGGGATAGTTCACCCAAAAATGAAAATTCCCTCATTAATTAATCACACTCACTGCAGAACATAGATGCAAATTAAGACATTTTGGATGAAATCTGACAGCTTTCTGACCCTCTATAGACGGCAATGAAGCTACAACGTTCAACACACAGAAAGGTAGCAAAGACATTGTTAGAATAGTCCATGTGACATGTGTTCAAGATGTTCTTGAATAATTCCAGAGATAATTCACATATTTTATAAAATGCATAAAAAGGCATCATCTTTACTTTGATGCACTATATAAGTATATATTACAATGAAGTTACTTTGCTCCTTTCCATTCCCTTTCCTAGCTCAAAATAATGTATGTGGCTTCCAGGGCTAAAAAGAAATCAACATGCCCTAATGGCCATTAAACATGCAGGCTTTCTCTTTCTTCTCCCACCCTAAAAGAGAGGGCTCTATCCATCTCCCTACTCCACCACACTCCACTAAAAGCCTCAGCAGCATGGGTAATTTAGTGTTGATGAAAACTCGATCCGTTTGAAGGGAAGCTGTGGTGCTGAAATCCTGGCTAAAGGCCATTTTATAGAGGAAGCAAGAAAGTGATGGAAGGGGAGAGGAAGATAATTTTGTAAAGTGATTGCTGTGGCCTTTAAAACACGACCCTGATTGGTACTAGCAAGTGAGCTTCATGTAAGAATTGCACTTTCTTTAATCCTAATACATTTTCTTTGTTGTAGTAGGACCCTTTAAGAAAAAAGGAGTTTCTATGCACCCTACAGTACAAAGTGTTTGCATGGGGGCGTGTGTCACAGCAACTGTTTTAGTCTCTTAGGAGTACAGAAATAGTAATGGCTTACAGTAAAACTGATGTCAGAGACAAGCTGACATCACCCTTTTCTATTTGGTAAATATTTAGTTCTAAAGGTTTGCATATTGTGATTTCTAGACTAATTCAACATTAATTTGACTGATTTTGCCAAAGCAATTTGTTGAGATTGATGAACAAATGCTGCTGTACTTACCCAGTAAACAGCAGTAGCTAATACAGCACACTATTGATTATTCTCAGGAGAAAAGTGATTGCAGAGATAAAGTGTTCAGAAAGCGTGCTGCACTGAGAAACAAGTGCATGTCATGTACTGTGGAGACCATCAATCAATCGACACCTCGCTCTGGTTGTTTCTGGGGGGGTTAACACATCTCAGCTGCTGGGAACAGGGAGTGCTTGGGTTTTCTCATAAGACCTGTAATGGCGGAAGCTACACAGTATGTTCGTCTGACCGCAGTATCACAGCAACTGGGCTTATAGCTTGTTTTAGTGATGGAGAAATTAAACAGAGTGCTTCAAATACATCATGGCTCACATTATCATGTTAATTGGTGGACAGAAAAATCAATATTGTAAAAGCGCAAGTTTTCAAGTAATGGATCAAATAATTTTCTACCACACAGTTATTGTACAGAACAATTTAGTACCCAAAAAGCATGATCTACTTTAAATGGTGAAACTGCTCAATTATTAAAGGAATAGTTCTCCTAAAAATTAAAATCTGTTGAAAATTGACTCACCCCGAGGCCATTCAAGATGAGTTTGGTCACTCATCTGAATGGATTTGGAGAAATTCAGCATTGCTACATCACTAGCTCACCAGTGGATAATCTGCAGTGAATGGGTACCGTCAAAATGAGAGTTCAAACAGCTGATAAAAACATCACAAGTAATTCCTCATGACTCCAGTCCATCAATTAACATTATGAAGTGAAAAGCTGCCTGTTTGTATTAAACAAATTTGTCATTAAGATTTTTTTAATTTCAAATGAGTTAAGTGGCTTACATGTGGGTGTTTTTATCAGCTGTTTGAACTACTATTCTGTTGGTATCCATTCACTGCAGATGATGTGTTGAATTTCTTCAAAGTCTCTTCAGATAAAGAAACTATTCCTTTATTATGAACTATTCCTATTATAGAATCTATTAAAAGAAGAGTTGCATTTATGCATACACTTCCAGTCATTATGGTGCTGTCTCTGTCGAAACTGAGGGTGATGGGCAACTGCCCCTTAATGGATGTTGTCTTTGAGCATTCTCTGTGACCCTAGACAGAGTTTGATGCACAATGCAGGGGTGGAGAGGGGCGACCATGTCTGAGTGGTGCCCATGTTTCATGTGGTCTACCTCAAAGCCCCATGAGTTTTAATAGCACTGAGTGTGAGCCGGGCAGTCGTGCCAATAAGCTCTCATTGTGGGTTACTCATGGTGGTGTAACATGACAGCACGCTGGCTTCAGGATGAGTGTGAGGAGCCAATTAGTGTCCTACAGCCGAGCTGTGTGCCACACTGTGCCACAACTCATCTAGTCAGCCACCTCTCCCATAGTAGGTGTGTCCCTAATGCACAATAAATTTGTGGTTCATGTGCAAGTCCATCTATCATTAAGGAAATTAGCTCTGTATTCAATGCATTCTATCATTTATAAACTGCGTTCAACAGAAATATATGAATTAGAAAAACAGCTTCTAAATGTGATGCTCAGGAAAAACAGGCACAACCCAATTCACAAACCAAAAATTATATTGTATTATATATAAATATATATAATAGTTTCATTAGTGCCGGGCAATGATTAAACATGATTAATTGCATCTAAAATAAAACTTTTTGTACAAATAATATGTGTGTATACTGTTTATATTTATTATGTATATATAAAGACACACACATATTTAGAAAATATTTACATATATATTTTTCTTATGTTCATATAATTTATTTTATATATAAATATATTTAATATATAAATATAACATTTTTCTTAAATATATACTCTGTGTGTTTATATATACATAATAAATCATGATTATAAGTTATAAGTTATCATGATTAAATGTTGCCCAGCACTCATTTTTATGTAAAATT
>JAUCMS010000127.1:9930136-9946267 GCA_032357445.1 Enteromius radiatus | reverse complement strand
CTTTTTGTTTTTTTTTTTTTTGCAAAACATGATCAAAGGACATGAAAGTGCCCGTAGTCTAAGAATCGCCCATATATTGTTATCGTTCAATATGGGGAAAAATGATCGAGATTGCATTTTTGCCATATCGCCCAGCCCTAGACTGGATCATAAGCATTTGTAAGTGTAGCCCTGTAGCAAAGCTGTGCTGTCCAAATAACAGTAATAATACAATTTGAACCCCCTAAAAGCAGCAATCAAGTCAATTTTTGACCTTTTTTTCAGCATTTTTACTTGTTTTTTACAATGCAGAAATTACCAAAAGTTTGTCGCAAATCAATACTGAAATAGACTATGCAAATTCACATGCATTGCACTAACTGTCATCAAGCATCTTAATATACTATATATATATATAAACATAAACATAAACATGACCATACACAATACACTGTACATACATTCTTTCATCAGTATCCTTTCTTTTGAATAGGTGTATATTGCAGTCGCAGCTGCTAAAGAAAACTGGTCTCACCACCTGTTCATCTCACAGCAGTTCTTTTGACATTTGGACCTATCAACCTGAGAACCCCAAGCAGAAAATATATAAAACCCCTCAGGCTATACAATACAACACCATTATAAATGCAAACCATAAACTGTCTGCTCCATCCCTTCTATTCACAGTCTGCCATCCATGACAGCTCATCCAATTGTTCTTCAATCTCATATCATTATCTTCACAGCAAACGTTAAGTTGCATCAGTTGCCTAGTAACACAAATGGTATGAACTTTGTGCCTTTCATATGATCATAAATATATTCAGGGATCATGCCTCTCTAATCATTAATCAGCTATTTGAGGATGGCTGTTATTAATGATGTGCCCTCTATTCAAATGTTGAGCATCTCATTTCCTCTATGCCATTGTATTTACACTCAAAGACAGTTTTATGGCGCACACAGAGGCCAAACATTTTAATTCTACATTAGTCGCGAGTTTACAATGTATCACCTAATTATGCCAGTGTTTGCCAACACATTTAAACTGACGATTAAAAAATTATTTTACATCAGGTTGTCAATTGTTCAGTTTATTTTGAAAGGTACTTTTGATTATACTTGTATAATATGGGTAAACAAATCATTTGGGAAAAAGAGTTAGATTTGAAAGATAATTCCTTATGATAGAACGAGGGAGCAGTAAACACTTAAATGTACCACAACAAACTATTTAATTATCTATTTTGCTGACAGCACTAGAATAACCGAAATGATGATGAATCAGCCTGAAGGATGAAACTGGCTGACCTGGTAATTTAGTACAGGAACAACAACATCCCCCCTAAAAATGAAGCAAAAACTAAATTAAACTGAAATAATATGAACGTTTTTCTGTATTTATACTAAATACATGCAGCGTTGTTTTATAACAGTAGTCAAAAAAAATCTATAAAGTATTTTAAGCTCTGAACCTACCCACTTATAAAAATGTAGTAACTTGTGTAAGAGAGGTCAATAAAGTGAATGTAAAAGTTTAAATATTAAAATTTTACTATGCATTATATTCAGCTTCTGCATTCCTTGTGTTTTGAAGCTGAGGATAATGCTACAGAAATCTTCAAAAAAAAGTGATAAATTACTCTTCAATTACACATAACCCACATACTATAGGTGGATACACACATTTGTAATTTCACTAAGGCAGTTGCATCCACTTTCTAAAGAGTTGGCAGAGGCCTTTACATAATTGTCATGGCAACGATTCCTGATTAAGTCTGATTATGTCAGGGTTTGATGGAAAAAATCACACCAGACTGTTTAAACATTCCATGACACAACAACCAGCAATTCTGTGTAAAACACCAACAAACGACAACCTATCCAACTACACCTCATTGAGGTTTATTTGCAAGTAAATGCTGATACTACCCGCTTCCATTACTAGCCTCTCTGGTATACTTAAGATCCCATCTGCACTATAACCTGCCTACACATACATTACTCCTGCACAGCACACCAACGCTGTACTCTGCATAGTGTAGCTAAATATAAATTCATGTCCATTAGATTTTGTTTTATTATTTAAATTACATCTAAATTCTGGGGTTATCACAGAGTTTAAGTCAGAAAATGATTCAGTCTACTGCTCCTTTAAGGGTAAATATTCAGTAAATAAAATAAAATGTACATAAATGTTAAAAGACAATTAAAAAGATTGGAAGTGATTGCCCAAAAACATTAATCATGTCATAATTTGATGAACTATGTACATGACTTAAAATCTAAATAGATTTTAGAATACATCATCATACACTTGTCGACTGTAAATGGTCACACAAACTAAATGACTGAGGATCACACACTACCAGACTTTCAGGCTGTTCAAACTCTCACAGAAAAATGCAATGTTTTAAATTTGAATTTGGGGAAAGAAGACAAATGACAAGTGAAAATAATATGCATTCTAAAATCAGCAAAAATGTTTGATATCCTCTGTCTGGATGGATTCATAGTCAGAAAAAAAATCTGTACCCATCATACATTACAACATTTTTTGTGAAATCTGTCATCTTCAACTGCTCTAAACCAGCAGACTGACTGTCCAGACTGCAAATTATGGGGAAAAAATCAGGACAAAAGTTATAGTGTGTTCCATCCATTACTTTCTTCAAACAAAGATTCATTTTTGGGACAGGACTCTCATGAGAGACATAATAGCAAAAGTACATATCCTAAACTGGCATACAGTAACTCAATTAATTTCAAATAGATTTAACATGAATGCACTCAGAGATGACAAAACATAGCCCTTTGGCCTGTTACTCAGTAACCTTTTTGTGACAGAGCCCTCTTGACTCAAAACAAACAGTTTGGCTGTAATCTAGTCATTAACTGCTTCCTGCTGCTTTTAAAAACATTGCATCTATGCGAGGTAGAAGAGGTTTGCAAAAACAGCAGGCTTTGAATGTGGAGAACCCTTCACTACACAGACATTTCAAAGTCTCAACAGCAGAGATGAACTTCCTGATCTAATGTCTACACATCACTCAAGCTTTTGCCATGACAACACACTCTCATTCTCATCAGATAAGAAAGGTCAGTGCAGATCTGGGTGGGATTTACAGTCATGCATATTACATGAATTGGGATCTGACAGATTAAACATTTCACCTCAAGCACAAATTTGGAGTACAAAGGTTCCATAAAACAAGGCATCCATTGGTCACGGAAAAAAAAAACAATGAGATGGAGATGATGCTGTGTTTATAATATATGAATTTATATAATATATGAATATATAATCTATAGGTTAGCCAGTGGTTCACAGTGCTATATTAAGTAGGTTCCATTTCAGTTGTCAGGGAAAGCCGTTTTTCCCCATCATTACAATGTAATGCCTTCAGCTAAGAGTCATTAGCTGCAAGCAGAACCAACACCTTTTGAGAGAATTTGAGAGCCCCTCTAAGTCTGATGCCTTATGCTGTCAGGCCTGTCAAGTTGATCTAAAGAGCTCCACATGACGCTTTCCTCTGGATCTTCAGAACTGCCTTTGAAAGCGGCTGCATGATGTCCACAAGAAATTTCTCAAAATGTCTGAAATGGCCTGTTCAAAGCTGACAGCATTTTCATTATTCTGAATTATTGAAGCACAAACAGTTTCCGCAATCAGTGCTCAAAATTAAGTTGGCACTGCCATTTTTTTTTTTAATCGCCTAATGTGTATTAAAACATCCAGTGCTACCTTTCTGTAATTTCAGACACAAAAATACCACATCATAATTTCTGTGAATTGTGCTTTCTGGAAGCTGGCATGTGAAGGAAAGCTCTGCCTGCTGTGTGTAAGTCCAGGAGCTGCTCTCATTCACCTCAGTGGAAATAATGTGAACAAGCAGCACAGTCCCGGTGAAGTGAAACGGAGCTGGAATAATGCTCATATTCCGACCTATGAGGTGATTCATCAGCAGGAATAGACAGCCTCAAAACAATAAACTCGTAAATTTTTCCACCACAAAAATAAAACAAAGGGCGACAGGATGACACTTTATTCAGTTGTCATAAGGTTTTATTTCATATAAAACCTACTAGAAAAAATAATGTGTTAAAGGTTCTACATTGCACAAGCTAGTTCAAATAGAATTTGTTCAATATTTGAATGTAGAAAGCTACATAAATACATAAACATAAACATTCTATAAAAGAACAGTGTGCTACATTTTATGAGGCGAGTATTGATCAAGGTTATTATTAATTAGACCATAAAAATGTTTTTCATTAACTGAAATATTATAATAAAGTTACAAAATAATAAAACGTTATGAAATATAAGAAATATATATATATATATATAAATAATTGCAATATTAAAATATAAAATACACTAAATTAACTCAAATCTATATAGACAGATTAAAAAAGTAATGAAATGTCAAAAACACAACAGAATTACTAAAACCTAAAATGAAAAAAGATATAAAATCGTCTCATTCAAAATATTAACAAAAACTGTAATAGCATATCAATGACACTAACAATGTGATATTTGTACAGATTTGAGTAAACTTCAAATGCAAAACATGAAGCAAAAATCTGTATCTGCACCCTAAGCGAACAGCAGAAAGTAGAATGATCAAATTAGATCTCATCAACAAAGTTGACAAGAAAGTAGAAGATATTACTGTGGGCCAAGCTAACAACATTCATGAAACGACACAAAATTTATTAGGAATGCAACAGCTAGATATGATAACAGATTAATGACCCATGCTATTATGATAAAAGAACATTGAATAACATCTCATGATATTTGTAAAAACGCTGAACTTACCAAAAACAGAATTTTCTGTTATCACGGCAATAATTTGATTCACTCGCAGTGAATTTGTCTCCCACAGTCTTTCTCCCTGATGTCTCAGAGCAATAATAAACTAAGCCGTTTGCTTACACTAGCTGGATAACTTCATCCATCTCTGAACATGAACACCAAGTTAACAAAAGACACTGTTCAACCATTAAACTAAAAGCCTGCCTCTCAATCAAACTTTGACAGCATCAAATCAGTATCAAACTATAGCCTATTATTTAGTGGTGACTAGAAAGCAAATCATTCTGCTGCCTTCAACATGTCTGGGTTAAAATCTTCAGTGACAAAAATAGGTAAAGACCCATTCCTTCCATTTTCCCATACAATAAAGATTTTGCACACAGCCATCAAGCAAAAAAACTTAATGCATTTATAATCTCAAAGGAAATCTGGGTAAACAGTTCAGCCAGATTCCTTTAATTGCTATAAATTTCAGTCAAAGGTAGAATAACATCTGCAGTCGTTCCTTATTGACTGACATGTGGGGTTAAGACATAACATTTCAATGCACTTGCAGCTGTACAAAAATGCTGAGCACTTAGCCAAATCTGCACAAAATGTGCACAGTCTATAGTTATAAAAATAAATTAGTACAGCTAAATATTTAATTGCTCTTGCCAAAGAGGTTCCTGACAAAGACTCCAAAAGCTAATTAGGTTGGAGGATGAAAAGCCCTTTTTGCTGCTGTGCAGTCATCTGTGTCGGACAGTTAAAGGGTTGAGGATGTTTTTTTCCATGGCCACGTGTGGGGAAAAATCAATTTGGTTTATATTTAAAGGCTACCTCCATTCTGCGCTTTGCTTCACAAAAGACCCTTTGCATCTCATTTGACATGGTTAAGTGTAATGAAGCCCCCCATGCCATAGGAATCTTCACACAATGGAGCATGTGGTGGGTCAATAGGCTATTTATAATAAGATGAATACTTTATACATTCGAATTGTAATTTAGTTAATCAAAAAATTGCCCTTCCTTATATGTGATATATAATGTGCGATCTTGTAAGAAATACTTCACTGTGCTCTTTGAATGAAAACAAGGCGTCTGCCACATCAAAGTCAAAACGATCTGCAAAACAGGAAGCTAACCTCCAAAACCTCTACAATTCTTCTGTCAAAAATGTAAAATCATTTAATGAACAGCATAAACATTGGCCAAATAAATGAAACCATTAGAAAATAAGCATCATATTAAACCATAATTTATCATTAACCTTAATCGACCTGCCATCTGTGCCTCTATTACTTTACAATATTTGCCATAACCAAATTTAAACAGATGATGTAACACATATGCTTAAACCTTCAGTACATAGGATGCTTCTTATTTGGACAAGCTTAGATGCTTTTCTCTTTTTTATTTATACTTATTTTCTTGCCAAATGATCTTGTAAAAAAGTTCATGTAGTGTCATGTGATGACGTCAAGTGCAAGGCATGAACAAAATGGAGGTAAATGTATAGATTGAGACAGATGAGGGCTTTTATGTGAAAATATGGGAGTGTTAGTCTGATAGATGCAGCTAAATGCCATGGGTAGAATGGGTGGGGTGTTTGGTGGTTTAAATATGATAATATGATACTGTATAGCAGTAACAGAAAAACAAAGAGACACTTCTTGTTTCCAAATTTGGATGCATATTGTTTAATATACCTATATGTATGTGTGTATATATATATATATATATATATATATATTCACCAGCAGCAGATTTGACATAGTACTACAATTGAAAAGAAAAATGTGCCCGCTCTACTGTAAAATAATTTAATTCCTAACCTTATACCTACAAATTTACCACTGAATGGGAAAAACGTTTCCTTCTGGCCCAGGGTTACTGATGATCCGGTCATTTGACTAAGCACAGAGCCATTACCTCAATCAGAGCTGTTAATGTTTCACTTCATGAAGCACAGCATGCATCTTCCTCTGTGATTCAGTCCAAGGCTTCACAAAATCGCTTTTCTACAGCAAAAGGACACAACGTCTAAAGAGGCTTTAGGAAGCATTTCATTCATCTTAAGTGTCCTGACTGCATTGACTCGTGTGACCATGGCTGCAGGCAATTTATTGCATTAATGAATTGCAATTAATTATAATGAAATGAATGCAATTAAACGATTAATCCAGCCCCTGACCTGTGTGGTTATTCAATAAAAAATTGACTTTCCATCAGAACAATTCAAGCTTGAAGTACCACCTTCATATTTCACCAGGCATGTTTTGCATATTTTTCTTAGATTTAGAAAAATATTAATGTAAAAGGAAACAGCTGAGATGTTCTAAAAAAAAAATCTAGTAATATTTCCGATTATAAACGTACCAACGTTTTATTAACATTATATACAAAAAAGGTGTAAACTACTTACTTCTTGTCAGTAAAGATGGCTGCAGAATTTAAAATCCCACTCTCTGAACATATGGTCCAGTGTCTTCCAGTAAAATCTCAGATACACATTCCACCATGCATCTACAGAGAGCTGAGGAACAGAAAAAATGATTAATTAATGTGAAGCAGGTTAAAGAAGTCAGACAGAGCCCAGGGGACTGACCCAATTAAGATTGTTTCCTGTAATGTAAGTCCATATGGTGAGGAATGTCACATTAGGAAGCTACAGCATACATGTTAAAGGCATTGAAAAGTAAATAGCTATTTCTACACCTTTGAGTTCTTGGGTAGGACTTTATCAATCAATGTTTGTTTTAGAAGCATATAGTTTATCAATATTTTCTCTATATATACCAAAATTTATTCTCTATGACTTTGTGTCCTTAACAAAAAAATAAATAAATGCAGTATCTTGGTGCCATTAGATGGCACTTTTGTGCAAAATGTATTATATATTAATTAATTAATTAATTAAAGAAATTTCCTTTACAAAAGAGAACAGTAATGATTTTAATTTCAAATTTAAAATCCTATTTACAATACTGTTAGTTACACAACAATTAATTGGATGTGTTATTTGCTCAGCCTCTGCATAAAACTTCAATAATTAAAGGATTTTTCATTATATTATTATGCAATGCAGTGTGGGTGTTTTTAAACACTTTTTTCTTGAAAAGTGAATAGAGTCGCTATCAAACATATTTACAAACCAAGACATGTCTAAATGTGAGTGTTATTAGGTTAAATTGTACCTGTGCTGTGTAGAAGGAATTAAGCCCAAATATACATAATTATTTCAAACCACTTTAAAAGCAAGCAAAATCAGATCTTGTGGCTAGTTGTTATGCTTACCCTCTGAAATCCTGTCCCTAACACCACGGATGCATTAAGTGCTTCTGAAACTGGTTTCTGTGTTACTATATAAGAAAGTGTAGCAAGACTGAATTTTGATTTTCGTCCACCACATAATGAAAACGTCTACAACCGCCAATTATAGGAGTAGCAAAAGGATTTTTTAAATAATGGTAACATTAGATTTACTCATTTAGCAGATGCTTTTTTTCCGAAGCAATTGGATTTTAACCCAGACAAAGCAAATGAGGACAACAGAAGCAATCAAAATCAACAAAAGAGCAATAATAAGCAAGCGCTATGACAAGTCTAGGTTAGTAGTACTTGAAGACTTGAAGAATAGAGAATGGCATTAGAGGCCTTTTTTCTAAGAAAAGCAGAAAATGAATAGAGTGTAAGGGGTACAAGTGTTTTTTTTTTAAATAGAAAAAGAAAAATCGATAAAGAAAATAGAATTAGAATAGAAAGTGTCAAATAAATAGATGTTTTTAGGTGTTTCTTTAGGCGTTTCTCTGGTTAAGGACTCAGAATTGGACTAATAGACAATACATTGCTAGACAATATTTTGTTATTCAGTATAGGCCTACTAACAGTCCATCTCAAACTCCTAAAGAAAAAAAAAGTAGTTTATGTTGAAAAACTGATTCTATAGCATGCCCATAATACAAATCAGAAAGTAGTAATTGTGTCTTCGTAACAAAGAGACTATGTATAAACCTTCAAATATTTCATGTTGTCATATAAAAACATTAAATACCAAATAAATGCTGAACTGTAGCCTACTGTACATAATGCAGACAGGAATAGTATAAATAGCCAACGGCAATGAAACAGTCAGTAAAACCACTAAAACGTTATAATACAATAAATATCAAGAATTTCAAAAGCACTTTGTGTATTTACATAGATCATCCAAAATGCACTAATTTTAGTAAAAAAATCTGTTAGCCTATGCTTAAAATGTGCTGTAGCCTACTGTAAGCCTGGTTTGCAAAACCATTACCGTTGTTTTACTTAATCATGCAGTATCTGTCTGTTTTATTACAACCGTGAAATGTTCGTCAGAAAACGACAAACTGTCCAAAGCCAGTCGTCTATTATCACAGGCGGCACGTCGAGTTTGGAAGAGAGTTGATTTATTCGCTAACTTTTCAAGATGTTCTCTTACGTCTAAAGCTAAAACAGAATATTTCTGTAAATGGTAAGTATTTAGTTGACGTTTAAGCTGTTTCCACGGTTTTATTAATCGGACCAAGCGGAGAAGGTGACTAACTGTGTACACTCCCTTCCTTCAAAAAGAAAATCGTCCTGTTGACACTTTTGAACAAAACCAACTGCAATAATGTTTGACTTTAAATGTAGAATTGCAGCTAGCATTTCATAAGAAAGGGAAAATAATTATGCGTTGTTACCTTTTCTCGTAGACAGGCTGTTGTTTGCTACCTTGACGTAGTGCGCCGCTCGCGTGCTACAGTTGTGACAATCGCAAAACCAACACAAACCGCACGCACATACCGTAAGGAATGGAAGAGAATTCGCGCGCTGCGGCGGAAACCTACCGTAAGGAATGTAGCTGACTAAACAGTCTCCTAAAACTACAGGTTTGTGTCTCAAGCAGCATGCATGAAAGGGCTTTCGTCCTCACGTGAAGCTGAAGGTGCCACATGGACTGTTTTTGCCAATATGTGTCGGAGTATGCCTTTGAGATTGATGACATCATGTTCAAGTGAAATTTTTGAAAAATTGCCTATGTTGTTTCTGTTTGATATTCATAGACAGACACGTTTAGGCACCGCATTGCACACTTTTTTGAAAAGAGTATCATAAGCAAAAAGTAGGGCAGAGGTATTAAGACTCACAGCAATTATATTTGCTGTAGTTGGAATAGAGAAAACATAGTATTTAATGAAATATTTATTTTATGAAAAAAATAACAAATGTTAAAATGTTGTATAGTAGCGTATGTCCTTGCTGGGGAAGAAAAATAAATAAAGAGAAAAAATTAAATGACATAATTTTATCACATTCCAAACAACAGTGAGAATTACATGAGTAAATGGGGTGAGTAAATGATGGTTCTTCTCCAATATGGTGTGCCAGTAGGGTATACATGATTCATGTTAGCTCATGTTCTGTTTTACCCAGGAGCTATTACAAAAATATGATGATATTGGAATTTAAACTTGTGTAATTGGTCACTGGACTCAAAATGTCTGAGTTAATGAGATATAGCCCATTTGACCTGACAGAATGTTTTTTATTATTAAAGACAAGAAGACAATTTAGTGTGGACTGGTGAACACGCTTTCTTTAGCATAAATCAAAAGCTGCTGTTGGGTATCTTTAATTTGTTGTGAGCATCTTTTTTATTATGAAGGTATAAACTGAATCACTCAATCAATTCATATAATACGACGAAAGGTGCTTTAATCTCTCTCATGAAATCAAATCTAAGATTTTCGCCCGAGTGCCTCAGCAGAAGCCATTCATCAATGCAGACAGTTAGTGAGCTAAATTAATCTGCAGATTGATCAGCACTTGGAAATTCATTGCCGAATCTATTACCTGCACCGTGAAGCATTCAACTTCAATACAGACATTTATTTATATTTATAAATGCATATATTAAGTAATAAAAAAAGGAAATGCAATCCCTAAGGTTAAAGACATTTTCATTCATGATTTCATTGATACAAAGTTAATAGATATCCAGACTAGGTTGGTTGTGCTTTCACTGTTTTTTTTTTTTTTTTTTAAACTTTGATGCTTTTGTCTGCTATTTTTATCTGCTAAAAACAGAAATTACCCACTTTGATTTCACAGAAAGGTCAATAAGATAATATATATATATATATATATATAGGTCATAAGAGATTATCATATTCTCACATATCGATTACTTGTATCCTTAGTCAATTCCTGTCATATATGTAATATGTTTGTATGTGCAGCAGCCCAGTGCCAGTCCTTATCATATTTCCAAATGCTTGTCATCTATTCCTCAAATCGTGTGAAAAACTTATCTCACAATGCCCTTGCTCAACACTGGATTTCTTGTACACAAGACCACAACAGCTACTTAATATTGTGGCTAGGTATGTCTTGTCATGCAGCCAACAGCTTGAATCACATATTCTCTAGTACTGTGACTCTGAAGGGGCTCTGTAAGGCTCTCCACATGAACTCAAACAGAAATACATGTTCCTGATTACCTCTGACCCTCATCAGATGCAGGCCGTAACCACTATGCAATCAGTCTTTTTGCATTAGAATGTGCCTGATCTTCTTGCTCTCAAGAAAACAAGAACTCTTTTAACACACGAATAACTCACAAATGATGAGTGATATGATATGCTTGAACTGGGTTAATGGTTAATCTATTATAGAAAATATAAAATACTATTAAAAGTAATATGACTGTTTGCATTGCACATGACCTCAGTTAAATTCAAGCTGTGTAATAGAATAAATTCCCAAAAAGGAAAATACTGAGCTACTCCCCTGTTATTCTATGCTTCCCATGACACTTCTAATGGATCATGATGATCACTTAAGATGTAAAAGTGAACAGCAGAAAAGAAAGATCCTGCCACAGAAGAGTGGAAAGAAAACCACAGTTTATAATAGCAGTTAGTGCAAAGCATGGATGAGATGTAAAGAGAGCAAAGAAAAAATGGCCAGAAGGAACATAGAACAAATAGTTTTAAATGATGTCATGACTCATACAGATGTGAATAATAACACATTAGAGAGGATATTTATCAGGCTCTGAGCTTTTGGTGTTTCATATAAATGTTTGTCCCATAGAAATGAAATAAAAATAATAATTAAGAAAAATAAAATATATATATATATATATATATATATAGCCACGGAAAAAAATAAGAGACCACTGCAGAAAAATCTGTTTCAGGTTGCTCACCAAATAAGTACCTCAATAAACAGAATTAAGTATGTTTGTGTAGAAATTTAACAAAGACTGGCATGAAATGCTTGTCATACTCTGATTTAGGAGTAAATTGCTAAAATTAAAGTGGTCTCTTATTTTTTTCCGCCGCTGTATTATATATATATATATATATATATATATATATATATATAAAACAAAACATAGTGTTATGATATCTATTAGTCCTCTATCATTCATTGTTTAGATTCTTGTAGATTAAAAAATATGTACTATATATTAAACTGATCATTTCAACCCACTACAAAACATAAATAAAATATTGAATTAAAAAATATGAAAACTCCTGCTCTTGAGACATTTGAGGGAAATGTCTGTGAAAAATTATAATTGCAACATGACACTGTGAAATAGGATTATTGCAATCCAAGCAATACAGTTTAAAGTCAGTCAGTTTTTTTATACAGGCCACAGTGTGACCTATCTTATTACATTAACATTTATAGATCAAACAATATTAAAAGTATTGATCAAAGGTATATATTGTAACTTTCCTGTACTTGTGGACAATTCAATGGGTTCAGTTTAATGTATTTACGTGCAGCGGTCATAAGAAACCAAAGGCGTCACCATGGCAACAGAAACTCTTGCTGTGCAGTTGTGAGGAGATGGGATGGCAGAGGATCTGGAACTACCATCATTTGAAGCCACAACTTAATGACAACAAACCCATAAATGCAGAATTTAATGTGATGTTTTTTCATTTACTGTCATTATAAACCTCATCAAAAGACTACATTTCCTGCTAGTCATATTGTCCATCTCTAATGAAGTTCTCAGAACAGCCCATAAATAGATCACTACCTCATTTGCAGTAAGTTTTGATTTTGGCATAAAAAATAAATAGTATTTTACAATGTACGACCAGCATATATTAAACATGTGTTCAAGCCAAAGTAATTTCTTAGCTTTTCTCACTGTACCTAATGTGCCTCACAAAAGCCATTATCACTGTCCCCTTCTCGGTATTTGAATGAAAAGATGTGTGGTCCATAGCAACATTTAAACCATCACAGCAACACTCATGCAAATAGACAATAAATGGCAAATGTAGAAATAATAATAACAACTAATTAATTAAAAAGACAACTTCCTTCAAATCTCTATAATCTAAAAGTGTAAAAAAAAAAAAAATACTGTGCAAAAACTGTCTTATGGCTTATTATGATAAATGTACAGGAAGGACAAAGTCTTGCTCAGAAAGGTAGTGAGAGAAAACGGTCCACTTCATGTTACAGTCCAGAGGGAAAGTGTACCCCCAGCTGAGATATAAAATTACCTCTTTCCAGTGTGTTGAGACTTGCAACAAAGAAGGGAATCTAATTCCCAGCTCTTGAAACAAAATTACCCCTGTTTTTGCACAAAATGCAAATGTAGTACCACAGAGATGCATATAAACATATTAACACCTTAACAATGAGTATCATTTGTCTCAGATGTCACTATCTGCCAAACACAAGACATCACACGGATTTTGATTATTGGCCAATATACTCATTTTCTTTCTATAAGAAATTTTGCGTCTGACACAAACTTGCCACTTTGACTTTGATGTGAATATCTATACAGTTTAATATTATACGCATTTTACGCATCTTGATCACGATTTCAAAGCGAAATGACTTTATAATTACTTTATGATTTTGAATAGGATCATAATCTAAATGTTCACTAACAAAATAGCTCCACCATGTGGACAGTGTTGATAATCATTCTTATTCATAAAGAATCTGCCTTGGGTGTGGATTTTTTCCAAGTAATCTCAGTCATGACTGTATGATGTACTTGTATTGAACTGACAATACATATATTATTAAAAAAAAAGGGGGGGGGGGGGGGGTATTTTTTTGCAATAAAGTCTCCAATAATCAAGTAATAAAACAATTAGACATTTCTATGTGAAATTTTGGATTTCTGTGGTACACTGTTAAAAATAAAGGTGCTTCACAATGCCATAGAAGAACCTTTTTGTCTAAATGGAACCTTTAACATCCGAAGAACCTTTCTGTTTCACAAAAGGTTTTTTGTGGTCAAAGAAGATTCTTTAGATTATAAAAAGGTAAGAAAATGGGTTCTATTAAGAACTATTCACTTAATGGTTCTTTGTGGAACCAAAAATTGGTCTTCAATGGCATTGCTGTGAAGAACATTTTGAAGCTATGTAGTATAATATAGCTCTCAACTTCTTATTCGCCTGATAGTGAAATGTGTTATTTCTGTCCCACTGAACAGACTAGAAAATAATGACACACGTATTTCACACATAACCAAACCATTTCAATCCTACCGTCTGCAAATATTTAGCACCATATGTTGTTTAAATGAAGAATAATGTTATCATTAAAACTGTTAATATTGCTTTTGTGTGATTCATCTTATTTTTCATGATTTGGTGTAAAATAGCATTTGCAAACATTTGTCATGCAAGTTTAAGCTTTCCATTGATTTTGACTCTGGATGACACTTCTCCTCTCTCGAGCCTAACCCCATCATTTATACCATGTTTTTGTAATATTTTGATTTCATTAAAACTGACCTTGGGTCATAATAACAGGCCAGTGCAATTATATGATGTTGCGATTTTTCCACTGAGTACCGGCCAAGTACCACACACTAAAAACACTAAAAAAAAAAGAGATCTTCTGGAGAATTAGAGTTTTATTAGCATCAAATGATTAGATACATTGGTCATTGCTTTCCTTTGCAGGGTGTTATATATCCCAATGATGGAAATGTTATCTATCTGTGAATCTTTTATTAGATGTGTAAAAAAAAAAAAAAAAAAAAAAAAAAGTCCATACAGGGCATCCTTAAGACCTGAGGTTGTGACTTCTGACTCTATTTCATCTTTATAATAAATCACAATTACCTTGTATTTAAGGCTACAATCTGAAAAGAAGCAGCAGCACAGTATTAAAAGTAATTGGGATTTTTAAAAACTGAATAAATGGAAATATCAAAATTGGGCTACATTACATGTGCCGTTTCAAAAAAGCTTCTATTGGCCTTTAGTTTTATGGACCAAACTATGCCGGACCCACTCACTGGTGGTCAAGGCTTTGTAAGCTTTTTCCAAATTATTGTGTTTCTTAAAACACTATGACGTTCTTCAGTTTTTTGTGCCTTAATTCCTTTAAATGGCCAACATTTCAAGCAAGAAGAGCAAGGGAAGCAGCAAATGCCAAAGGTCAGTTACCAAGAGGAGTATATAAAATTATACTAAATAAATAAATAGATAAAACTAAAAATTAGGGTGGGGAACTCGGTACCTATCAATATTAAGAAATATCATATGTTAAATTAACTTATAATATAGTAACAGTTTTGCTGTAACAGTAACATAAAGCAACTGTCCTGACCAAAGTTTCTAATGCAAAGACTTCTGAAAACATCTGGATGTATTCTTGTCAAGACACACACACACTATAAGTCCTTTTGCACAATCTGACTGGAAATGATGTGCTGGGCGTCTGGCCAGAGGAGAACTGGCCCCAACTACTGTTTGTAGTTGTTTGTACTGTTCTCCTATTTGATAATGTTTAGTGCTTTGCTACAATCTGTATTGTTAAAAGCGCTATATAAGTAAAAGTGATTGATTGGTCTATGGTCTTCTTGTCATGGACCGTTACAATACTGTAAGCAAGTAAAAACAAGCACAAAACTCCCATTTAACTCTTAATTAGCCTATTTATAAAAAAAGTTTCCATTTTGTTGGTTGAAGTTTCTGAGTAGACTTTTTTTTCTGAGTGAAAAAAAGAAAAAGTGATAATGGGATTGTTTTGCAGACCTAAGAAAGTGTTGCTAGTGGAGCATGCACACAAACACCAACCCTGTGTGCTGCTCAAATACTCCCCCGTCAGGACAGAAAACCATCCTCATCCTTCTGATGAGACGCCTGGTGGTGCTGATGAGATAGGGAGAAAAGCAACCAAAAGTTTTGGAGATGTTGCCTTCACTTTTTCCGCTGAAAAGGAACAGAAACTGCTGGAGCAACACATCCCCCAACAACTGGATGTCAACATTCCAGCTAGTTTGACTGAAGAGGACAAAGTGGAAGAGCTGAACAAGGGTAAATTTACTG
>JAUCMS010000127.1:9902912-9930036 GCA_032357445.1 Enteromius radiatus | reverse complement strand
TACGTTCTATATAGTATGAATGTGGGTAGTATGAATGGAATTCGGACGTACTACATCCGCCATATTGATGATGTCACTTGTCATGCGTCGTCACAACAGCGCAACGATTTAAACTTTCAATAAGTCATCCGTTTATTTAGATTGTGTTAAACAAGTGTAATTTAATCAAAATAAACCAAGTTTTTTTTCTGAGGTACTTACACTTGAAATGAGCTGCGACTCAACTTTCCGCCTTTTTTTGAATATGACGCCTCCTCTCCCAGAGCCTCATGGGTTAGGAAAGCGTCCATGGTATGCCTACTATAGAATTCGTCCGGAAGCAGTTGGTCATCTGGATACTTCTCACCTACTGATTTCGAATGCTATGAATTCGGACATACTACTCGCCTCGCATACATTTCACGTACTATATATAGTAGCGAAGTAAGCGATTTCGGACGCAGCAACTGAGTCCAGGGGAAGTGAAGTGATGAGAGTGCCCTTCTAGAGGCGCTTGAGGGCACTCATGACACATACAATGAGCTGTCATATAAAATAAAAGAGTTACGTAACAAGGAGAAACTGTTTCTGTTGGATGGCATTTTTGTCATAGCATGTGTAACAGCTCATTTGGCTGAATGTAAATAAAGCTGAATAAAAAAATTCTCAGCCCAAATGTGTGACCATCTATGCTTGTTCCTACTAATCTACTCAAATACTCTACTAAATATCATAGATTTGTCTAACCAGTTGTTTACAGTGAATAATAACTCTTTAATTTATGATGATTTTTATTATGTGATGATGTTAGTGCACCACAATGTGCAGAATAATAGTGAAAGTGTTGTGGTAAAGATTAAAAGTAGAGCTCTGGTTGTATGAGGAATGACAAATGGCCAATTTCACAAGTCATTAAAATGCAAAAAAAAAAAAAAATCAGTTTTTTCAAGATCAGTTTTATAATTTATGCATTCATGAATATGCCAACTGTTTTAAAATACTATCCTTTGATGTTGACATGACTTCATGACTTGACAATAGTGTCCCATCAACACTCAAAAGTTCAGCTGAGAGTCTATTATCATGAAGTGACATGACGTCTCTGTCTAAAGTTGTTTTCAGTTTATCTGGAATTTCAGGTTCTCTTGTTTCTCAGTCAGTATTAATGAACCGAGCTTAAATGAGTCTACTTATACTAAAATATACCAGAACAAAAGTCATTTAACTAAATATATGCCTGGAATTATTTGATTTGTCTTACTTTAATTGCCATCTTCTAATTGTCATCATCTGATTATACATTAATCAGCAGCAGTTACAGCAATTAGCCAAAAAAAAAGGTTATCCTTCAGCATTATGTCTAAATTGCAAAAACAATTATAAATATACAGTGTATATATATATATATTTAACCTTCCTGTTTATTGAACTACTGAGCAATATTACCGCCCAGCCTGCTTTTCTCTGTATATCACTATGATTGTGATCACCTTAAAAATATAATGTTGCTTAAATAAAAAAACAAAACAACAGAATTCAGGGCTTGTGTACAAGGTAAATACAATACAAACCGATTATGTTGATAATAACAAATGTAATAGGGTCATCCAAGCATGTAAAATAAGATATAAGATGACAGTAAGGTCTTTGTAAGTGTAAAGTTTCCTTTTTTGTCTTTTGTGTTTCCAGAGAATCAGAATTTTTCAGTGACAAGATGGAGGTTCCTTTGAGGAAGAAAAGTATCTGAAGTGTGTTCTGTATTAGATGTTACACTATTTATTTTTTCCCGGTAAAAAGGTTATCTTTACAGAAAATATAAAATTGCTTACTCTTAACACACTAATACCCATCTATTAATCAAATCCGTTAAAGGATTGTTAGGCTGCATTAATTAGATCAGCTGAAACTGGGAACACTCCCCTTAACACACGGTGTACTCGTTACATCGTAAAAAGAATGGCATCTACGTTAATATTAGTCTGTGTTATGATCATCTGGATGTGCCTGTCCAGACTGGATGGCACTCCAGCTCTCCAGGGATTGTGTCTGTGTTTTTCATTGCATGTCTGATCAGTCATCTGTGTACTCTGTCTCCACCCACCTCAGGTGTTGTCGTAGTAACCAATATGTTCTCCGCCCTCCTCGTGTGTCTCCATGGCAACTGATATGTTCTCCTCCCATCTGTCTCGTTACTCTCAGTGTATAAATACTCCGGTTCTTCAGTCATTCCCCGCTGATCATTGTATGTGGCTCGTCCCGTCGTTTTCCCCTGTTTATCATCCTCGTGTTTTGTTTATCATCTGACCTTTTGCCAGTTTATTGACTACGATTCTGCCTCACCTGTATTGCCCTGTTTGCCATTGTGTTGACCATCGCCCGTTTACTCTGTCCTGTGATCTTCCCAATAAATACCCTTGCAAATGGATTCGCACGTTCCCGTCTTCATTCCTGACAGTCTGTCTCTCTCTTATTCTGTTCCTCAGTCCGTGTCCAGATCAGATGCTGTATCAGCACAAAGAGATGATCTTCATCAGAGACAAGAACACCTAGATGAGCTCTGTGGACAGATCACCGGAACCAGATGCACACAAACACACACACTGTAAGTTCTTTACACAACCTGACATGTGCTTAATATTGAACTGGAGATTAGGTGCTGGATGTCCGGCCTCTGGCCCCAAATAAGTCTGGTTTCTCCCAAGGTTTTTTTTCCCCATTCTCTCACGGATGGGGGTTTGGTTCTTTGCCGCTGTCGCCTCTGGCTTGCTTAGTTAGGGACACCTGATTTCTAGTGATTGTCGTCGTTTTGATTACAGAGACTGTCTCTGCGTTTGAAAAACAAATAGCTTAATCTCGTCATTATACATTACCATCACTCTTTTCTCCTATTTGATAATGTTCAGTGCTTTGCTACAATCTGTATTGTTAAAAGCGCTATATAAATAAAAGTGATTGATTGAAATAAAATAAAAGACTCTGGGAAACAATATCAGGAAAAAAAAAGAAAAAGGTTGATGAGGATTTCTGTTTCCCAGGATGCTTTTTATGAGGCTGTTTTTAGTTTTATTCTGTAAAGACTTGTTTATGTTCAATGTTAATTTATATTTGAACAAACTGTTGCCAGTAAATTTGCTAAATATAAACCTACAGTAAGTTACCGGTTACATAACTACAGCAATATTTTTTTACAGTGGTTAACTATTAAGTATGACTTTTGCCTCAATAAATTCTTAATTTGCTAGTAATAGTTAGTAAGGTAGTTGTTAAGTTTAGGTAATGGGTTAGGGATGTAGAATAAAGTCACGTACAATAAAGGATTAATATGCTTAATTAACACTAATAAATGGCTAATATTCTAGTAATGTATGCTAATAAGCAACTGTTTAACTGTGTAACTGAAAAATAAAGTGTTACTGTAATGCTCAGTATAAATGAGTCAGGCAGTCGAAGGTAAATTAACAAGTTTA
This sequence comes from Enteromius radiatus, assembly GCA_032357445.1. NCBI lineage: Eukaryota > Metazoa > Chordata > Actinopteri > Cypriniformes > Cyprinidae > Enteromius > Enteromius radiatus. Next base: position 9,926,590 of record JAUCMS010000127.1, on the reverse strand, counting down.
TTAAAGAAGGATGTGAAGTGGAAGAGAAGGTGTGTGATCGTCTCCTCTTGGATATCTTGAATGGATCCGAACAATCCGTAGAATACGTCTTGTCTCTATGCCTTGAACGATCACCTCTTAGAAGTAGTCCTTCTCCTTGTAAGGCTGCTTAAAGCGATCTCAGTGAGTTTAATCCTCGTGCTTAAGTTTCCTTTCTCGTGCAGGTGGAACAGGGCTTGGTGTGGGCAAGCGAGCAGGATACTGAGGAGACAGGTATTTCAACAGGTGAGTATACACAGGTAGGTATAAAGGTAAGCTCACGTGTGGCAGGTGAAAGGCGATCGCTCAGTGGACGGTGAGTATCAGCAGCACGAGTGTCGTGACAGGTAGAATATAGTTCCAGCCGTGTGAATGCTTTCTTAGAAGCAGAGTGAAGAGCGGCGTTCTGTGAAGTGCAACAGCTGGTGAAACTAAAACATAAGACTTGGTGAAAGTCAGCAAATCCGTGAACATCAACTTGGTAGAAGGACAATGAATCCTAGAATATACATATGGGAGAGGCAGAAGGTAAGTAAAGGTAGTGTTACCTCGATCTCAGCCGACGAGTAACTGTTGAACTGGGCTTATAAACACACTTCTCTGATTGAGTTCAGGTGGCAGCAATCAGTACTCTGGTGACTGAGAGCGTGTGTAATTCGCTGCACTGGGATCAGTGCAGACTGGTGGCGTGATATCATCCCTACAGCACATTGTAGAGATCCATCTAGTTTCTGAAGTCCTCATCAGTGCTGAGGAACAACTGGAGCAAGACATCTTCCAACCTCAGGATGTCAACACTCCTGTTTGTTCCGCTAATGACAACAAATCGGAACGAGCTGGACAAGAGTAAATTTACTGCTATAATCCAAAACATAATACACACAGATTCTCACATTCCCAGGTTTTCAAAATGTCTAATTTGAGAATGCAATATTTCATTCAGGATATGGATCGGATTTGATTCATATTATTTCCCTCTTTAGATCAGATTTCTCTGCAGGAAATTACAGAGATTCATGGTCTTGGAGAAGCTCCAGGCTCAGAAGTCCTCCCCGTTTCCGAGGATGTCCAAAGTCTAGATCAGGGCTTCTCAATCCTGGTCCTGGAGGTCCGGTGTCCTGCAAAGTTTTGCTCCAACCTTGATTAATCTCACCTGCCTGTAGCTTACAAGTAATCCTGAACATCTTAATAAGCTGGTTCAGGTGCGTTTGATTAGGGTTGGAGCTAAAATTTGTAGGACAGCGGACCTCCAGGACCAGGATTGAGAAGCCCTGGTCTAGATAATTCCACTGAACATTATAAAGTGGAGGAGCCAGACAACAGTGCAAATAAATATATGAATATTAAAAAATGTTAGTATAACTTATACAAATTTCATTGCCAACTGCATTTGTTTATCTTTTAAATAGGCCACATATTCTGGTGATATGAATTTGCTGGGTAAAGGAGGCTACAGCAATATGCATGCAGGGACTCGCTGCAAGGATGGCCTTAAGGTTTAATTTTTTTCTTTTTACATATAAAACTTTACATACTTGTTCTGTATACATGACTGGAATAATCTCTGGGCACCTGATAATTGTCCTTTTTTTTTTTCATTGAACAAGTGGCTGTGAAAATTGCTGAAAAGTCTCATTCAAAGAGTTGTGAGTAGTGGTCTCTATATTATTGCTTCTCAGTCACTGTTTTCAGTTTCTAACATCTTATATCATGTTAATCTGAGAAACCAACCTTCATCTAAGCATCATGTGCTTTCTTTTAGCCTGGCCATCCCAGTCGCCTGCCTATGGAGATTGGCCTGACACTCTTGGCCAATAATCAAACTCCTGGACTGGCAGAACAACCCAGACTACTATGTCATGGTATTGGAGCGACCCATGCCTAGCATGACCCTGTTTAGTTTCGTGAAGCTCCGACCCGGGTTGACATTTTATGTGGCAAGTCATTCACGCCGCTTAAATTTGCTGCATGCGTGGGGTCTTTCCATAGAGACATAAAACCTCCTGGTGAACCCAGACACGTTGGAGGTCAAGTTAATCGACTTTGGATACTACCTGACCTTCACTGGTAAGTTTATGATTCGCTAGCAGCTGTACATGCTGTAGAAATGCATTAAATAACAAAACCTCTTCCTTCCAGGTACAGAAATGTTCTGTCCACCAGAATTCGTTGTGGATGGCAGGTACTAAGCAAAGCGTGTGACAGTTTGGTCTTTAGGGATCCTGCTGTTTTTTATGGTGTGTGGGTATTATCCAGTCAACAAAGACCTGCAAATGATCAGCAAGAATGAGACCTGTCACAAGGTGAGATCTTCATCAAAAAACAAGTAGAACAAAGAATTTGATTACTAAATACGAAAGTATACAATTTGAAATCTCCAAATGTCATTTATTAGGATGAATAACACAGATTTATGCTTTTGTTTCAGGTTGTTCTCATCGAGAGCAACAAAAAACAACTCCCTGTCACAGCCACTCTGTTGTTTTTTGTCTTCCGTCAGTTTTGAGTTTGGCAGGCTGACACGAATGGCCTTTCCACTTAGGCCTTGACGTCTTGTGTCCTGGAAGCGCCTGGCACCTTTAAGTGGCATTATTCATATTTAGAATTTAGAATTAGATATATATTATGTGTTAAGATATTTGTTTTAAGATGCTTAAAAGGAATAGGGTTAGGGTTAGAGATAATAAGTGAGTATAAGTATAATATTAGATTAGAAGTTAGAGTTAGAATTATGTTACTTAGATATGAAGTATTAAGATATTTGTAGTTGTATTAAGATATTTAAAAGGAATATTATAAGAAATTATAAGTATAATAATAGAAAAGGTTTGTATAAGTATAAAATTAGTTTAGTAATTAGAATTAGAAATAATTTATTTAAATATTAAGTATTAAGATATTTCTTAGATATAAGCTTTGAGCAAAAAAAAAAAAAAAAAAGAAAGACTGTCCCTTCCTCTAATAACCCTGCCGGTAGATGTAATAACTACACCATCTGGCTTTTAAAAGTAGCCATGCATTTTAGAGAAAAATATTTGGAGTTTAACACTTTTCTGTTTTAAATAAGAAATGAATTAACACAGGAAAGAAAACAGCAACTTTAGAGCCATTTGATGAGTTTTCATTTCATGAGTTTTTAATAATCAGCAAAACATGCAGGAATCACATGATTTCCCCTGTGATTACAATGAATAAATACAAAAACAAGTTTTAATTTGTTTATATTCTGTCCAGTAATATAACTTTAACCTTACAATATGTAATATGTTATGTAATACGCATAGGCAAGCACCATTTTTAATGAATTACTTAAAAAAGGATTCATTCAGATTTCATTTAAAAATTCTGATACCGCAGTAGAAGGTCCTCACTGTGTTCCTTGGCAGTCTGAAAGAGAAAAGATACTAAGGTTAAACAAGACACAAAAACATGGCATGACATTAAAATCCAACTTGAACCTCACTGTGTCACAAACAGATCAATCCAAATGTAATTTCAAATACATACTCTACTGTTGTTTATAGAATAAACTGTAAGTGCTCTCTAAATAGTAACAACTTTGAAAGAAAAGGATCTTCAAAGTGACAATAGCACCACCTACACTTACTAGGATGGTGTTGGTCATGGCCTTCAAGCTGTTCCAGAGGTTTCAGTGACTTTTATCTCTTCCTCTAACTCCTCCACACCTGCCTGAGTCATGAGATCAGAGATGTTCTTCTCCAAGTCATCGATTCGCGTACTCATCTCATCAAGTATTAGAATTAAGAGAAAACTCTTTTTGAATGAGCCTAGGCAATAAAGGAAGCATACGTAATCTTCTAATAAATGAAGGTTTTGTGCATTCCGCTCAATTAAGCTACAATTAGGTATTAAATTCATTACATTTATTTACAGACAAAAACATGCATATTTGGAAGGATATTTCGCCCAATAATCTGGTCTGACATGGTCTGGAACTTGTCCTGCATCTGCTGCAGTAAGGTCTGTACCTAAACAGAAGACAAAATATTAAACATTTAAAACTCAGAAAAATTGTGAATGAACACTGCGTCCAACAAAGCATAAATGAAATCTATCTAGAATGGCGTGGGTTTTGCGTGGGCCTCCCACACGGGAGTAAAAACAGCAGTTTAAGGGCATGCTCCCCGCCCACGCGTAGAACTGAAACCATAGTAACAAGGGAAACCTCTCAACATCGTGTAATCACACAGGGTAACTAACATTGAAATAAAGAAATCATCGTTATATAACCCGTCTGAAAATATATTCCATCTACATTTTAGTAAAATTTAGCTATAGAATGATGAAGAAAGAAACCATTTGAAAATATATTGAACTCACGAGAGTGATCTTTCAGTGCAACTTCACCACAGAGCTATTAATGAACGGTGACTTACGACAGCACTTAACAGCACTTCTCATTATACATTAATTCACTTCGGCTAGTGAAGTGAGCGTGACTGAATACTAGGCGACTGTAAGTGCACGACCCAGTATTGTATCTCGGTAAAAATCAATTACTCACCACAACAGTCAGGTCCTGGGATGTTTTAGGGTCCTTCTCAGACATATCTTCTTCAAAAAGCCCTACGTGCCTTCGCCTATTCTTAATGCTCGTGCGACCAAGAGCCCTATCAAGGCTGTACAGTACTGCGTGATGTATTCAAGGTGGAAACTGCCGTAGAAGCAGTAGCTGATTTCGTTGTTAAGGGGTTTGGCCAGTGAACTGAAATCAGCAGAGCGGTTATGCTCTATTGGCTGTTATCAAGTCCTAAAGGGGGCGCTCAGTGGCTCAGAAAGAGGCGAGTCCCAGTAGTTAATAATGAAAAAGATTTTTAATATTTAATGGATTAACTAAAATACATTAAAATGCTTATTAGATCAACCAAGACTTCAAATTAAGAAAAATATGTATTTAGAATTATTAGTCACTATGTTTATATGCCACTATTTCTTTTTATGCTAAGACACTTTTTAAGCCTTTTGATATTGTCGAATTTTTCCAATTGTTTTACGATAGATTTTGTTATGCTTTCCGGCCCAAGTAAACCTAACCTGCACTATATTTTCTATATTTTAATTATTTTATTTACCAGTATCGCCTGTGAACTAATTCTTTATGAGCCAACAAGCGCCCCCTTTCGGAAGGTAAAGGTTTATTTCGTTAAATACAGTTGCTTGGTCTTTCCACCGGTTTAGGTTTAATGGTAATACGTCAGAGGCAAACGAAATGACCAGGAAAGCTGCCCGTTTAACTACCGATCTTATATATTGATCGAAATGTCCAACGATCTGCATGGAAATATTGAAGTTAATAAAGTATCGTTTTTGTTTAAACCAGTGTACTATACAATCACAAGCCATACGAATCGGAACAGCTAAACTCAATTTCCCATGAACATAGCAGAACTACGATTAGTGCAATGGATTGTGGGTATTGTTGTTTATTCGTCATTGCGTTCCGTGCCGTGTGTCAGCAAATCACATACGTTGTACTACATGTCCCATGAACCCTTGGAGAGAAAATTTTACATCGCAACAACAATTTGACCGCAAGGGGTTTCTGGAGTCAGTTGACATCGTCGACTCTAGTGAGGCGCGCCGGAGGCGACACGCAGACGTAATTTTAGGGGAACTTTGGTCCTTTTACCCCGCTTCGTCGAAAAGGGATAATAGCGCGAGCGCGGAGTTTATGTTTACTAACATTCGTTGCGAAAGATGCTGGATCCCTGGTTTTATCACTGGTTCTTTTTTACTTGGTGGTCCGTTAGGTAATTGAATTGCCAGCTGGATTATTTTTGCAATGCTGCTTGCTGGCCAAAATTAAGTTAATTAATCTTTCCAAGGATTCAAGATCTAGCGATATTTCATTGGACCAGTTTGCAAAACGAAGTAAAATCGTCGTTTGAATCATTTCGATGCCCAGCTAACTAGATTATAGCTAGTGAGCCGGGGCTTGCTGCACCCAAGCCGGGCGAAGATTGACGCTGCACGGTGTCACCCAACTGAACAGGATCGAGCTTATTAGGCGACAATGCTTGAAATAATGTCCGAACACCAAGGTAAGAAAAATCCAAGACTTCAATTTCAAATATTCAAACTTTAACCGTGTTGTTATAGGCAACACCCATCATCATCCTCGTTCAGTTTTAGCAGTCAGTTAGCCTTTTAGCAGCTTTAACACTGCAGTAACTTTGCATACTCTCTATTTTAGCATACTGATTTCACAAGTAAACTTGATTCATTGCCAGCCACTTTGTAAGATCTGATTGTGTTAATGAAGCAGAGGGCATTTCACTGCGCCGACGAGCTGGTCCGTACAGGGATTAGCCGAGTTGCTATCTTGTGCAATGGAGTGAAATTACTCAAGTTGATTGTAGCCATTTGTTACGCAGTAACTCATAAATGATTTAAAACATGCCTGATATCCAACCACTGCTTTCTGTTCAAATGATTTAATGGGCAGGTTTACACGACCGCAGTTACGCAGCGTTGCGCATTTTGTCTTCGCTAAATAAAACGGCTCAGTTTCAAATTAGTTCCCGCTATTAACGTTAAACCCTTTAACCAGGAGCCAGTTTAATCGTTTTTATTAGTACACAGTTCGGCTGTTTCTCTGATATTTCAATGTCATTTGAGGCAAAAAATGTTTCATTTTTAAGACTGGTCACTGCTTAGCGTGGTAACGTTAGCATTTCGCTGCCTGACTAACTCTTTGTTATGCCGGGGTACGCTAACGTTAAATGTATTGCCGATGGTGTCTGTTCCCTCTTAACACTAACAGGTTTGGTCGATGTAACTATATCATTATCAACCATTTATGTTTTTATAGGAGTTTACAAACCAAAAAAGTTGTCTTGGGATGTTTCGACGTCGAGAGCAAGGCTTAAGCCATAAGCTGCGCAGTCTTTTCGCCTTTTTTCACTGCTTTAGGTTATAGTGTTTGTCTGTATATTAGTTTAGTTTTCTTCACAACTAAAGTGTCTTAAGTCGCTTGTATGTTTGGAGGTAAAATGGTGACTTGCGCACTTGAATTTTACGCCTCAATCAACAGGGAGTCGCGAAGAATAGCAGTTAGCGCGTTAGCTTACCGTCGAAAACGCACTTTAACCAGTTTTGTAAAAATGAAAACCTCACCAATCTATTCCAAATGCAAAGTTTTCTCGGTTAAACCTGTTATTAAGCAACGAATTAATGTTGTTCTGTCTCCTTTCCTTTTGCTATGTAGATTCATTACTGAAGTGCAAAGCAGAGACTCTGGTAAGTCAAACAAGGAAATAAGATTTTCATCCTATAGATGGCAGTGCTTGTCCAAAAAATGCTAACAAATGATGTTCATGTCCAGCCATCAGAGAGAAGAAAGAGGACAGTGGAGGACTTCAACAAGTTTTGCAGTTTTGTTCTTGCATATGCTGGTTATATCCCTTCTCCAAAGGAGGTAAGAATGGAGAATTATTTCACAGTTAGGCGTGGTTTCATGCATAAATCCCTTTTAAAACTCCTGTTCCCAGAGAACTCCTAGTACTGCACCTTTTTGACACCCATTCCAAGCATGTATTAATATGCTAATGAGTTGACAGATACTGCATTTTGCAGATAATAAGTTAAAAAAAATCTAGCTGGTAACTGATAGTTTTGGGCAATGATTTTTAGAATCAGTACTGTTTTTAAGTGCTAAAGTTTATATGCGTTAATATATTTATACTTTAATCATGATTACTTAAATTATAATCATTTTTAAAATCAGATTTATTTAAAAAAAATTATCATGGAAATGATATACATGAAATGGAGAAAAAGAGAACTGTCATAATGTCCACATATAATTTAAATCATGTCCTTGTGCCCTCATTAAATATACATCATACCAAGCTCACTTTTTACATGTGTATATTTCACATTGCTTTTGTCTTTGTAGTGAGTGTATAACTAGTTCATATTGTTTAAAACCAAAAGCAGGTTGTTCTGTGCACTTTTTTTTAAAACACACAAAAATTATTGACAGTTCCAAGAATTGGCTGTAGGTCCCAATAAATTAAATCTGGTTTCTAAGATTAGGGAGACATCCAAAACGTGCAGTGTTTGGAGAATTCAAGGTACTGAGAAACACAGGCTTACACAGTTTACTCCAGGTCTGGCCAGTCCTGGGACTGTCCTGCGGAATTTAGCTCAAACCACAATTAAAAGCACCTCAACCTAGGTAATCAAGATCTTCAGGATTGCTATCTTCCAGGCAGGTATTTTGAGACAAGTTGAAGCTAAAATCCACAGTGCTGTCAGTGTATCATCTCCATTTAACATCTTTAGCCGTGCACTGCTCATTTTTTTTCAACCTGTATTAGTAGTTGTCAGCTGTTTTATGACCGAACATAATTTAATCTGCTTGTGTGTCTCTGTCCACAGGAAAGGCCATGGTCGCCAGCATCCTCCAGTTCTCCAAACAGCTCTGGTGCTTCAGGTGAAGGCAGTGTTTTAGGTGGAGCGAGTTCTAACATGGCTCCCAACTGGAGTCACGGCACGTCGGATTTGCACACCATCCACACGTTCGTTCGCAAAGCTCGTGCCAATAAGAGCAACAAGAGCATGCGCCGGCTGTCGTCCGATAGCTCCCTGATGGACAAAATGTGTTTAAAAGATCCTTTCTATGAGGGCCAAAGCAAAGCTGAGCGCAAAAAGGACAAGAAGCTGAAGCGTCTTTCTCTAGGTTCAGGCGCTGGTGACAGCAGCAGCAGCGGTGGAGAGAAGCGCGCAAGGATCAAGCGCAGCAAACATCCCAAACAGTCCAAAGCGCTTAAGAAGCTTAAGAGCTCGGCCCAAAGCGAGACAGATTCGGAGAATGGTCTCGGGCATGGAGAGGAGCATTTGGACCAGGAAGCAGTGGCTGAGCGCAGACTACAGGCTCAGGTGAAGGAAGAAAAAGAAGAAGCCACCAGAGAGGCAGATATGAGTTCCAGTGAGGGAGAGACTTGGATAGCGGATGAAGACATAATGGTGGAGTCAGGTGAGTTTATTGGTGACTGAGGAAGATTTAAATGCTTTGGAAATGCTGAATGAAGAATTTAATATTGTATTTTGTTACAGAATATTACATCAGTAACAAAATACAATATTCATGTATTTTCAGCAGCCATTACTCCAGTGGCACGTGATCTTTCAGCAATCATTTTAAGATTCCAATTTGGTGCTCAAGAAGTATGTCTGTCTCTTATCAATACTGAAAACCGTTTTTGCTGATTGGAAGCCATTATACACCCAATTCAAAAGTTCTAATGTTACAAAAGATCTAGATTTCAAATAAGTGCAGTCTCTTTGTTTGTTTGTTTTCCTGTTAATCAAAGAATTCAGAAGTGGATCTTGATTTAAAAAAAAAAAAAATTATAAAAAAATGACGTGTATGTGTGCGTGTATGTATATATGTAAAATAATATTATTTCTTTAGTCCCTAAATAATTGTTTTAATTAAATACTCATTTATTTGTTTTGTTTTTATTTTTATTATTATTAATAAATCTATTATTGTTATTATTATTAATTTTATTTACTTAACTTTTAGTGTTTTCAAATAATCTTAACTTTACAATTTAATACAACATTTATAATTTGTTGTATCTTTTCCTTGCAGGGGATGATTCGTGGGATTTGATCACCTGTTACTGCGGTAAACCATTTGCAGGACGGCCCATGATTGAATGTAGTCAGTGCAGCGTGTGGGTGCACCTTTCTTGTGCCAAAATTAAGAAGTCTAACGTGCCCGACATATTTAACTGCCACAAATGCAGAGACTCTCGACGGTCAAGTCATAAAAAAGACACTTAGATGAGGGTGATTATCCCTCAAAGCTCTGAATGTTCCCAGTTCTCCAGTTTTTGGATCCAAAACCATTTTCAGTTTCAAAATAATTATTTTTTCTTCTCTTTCTAGTTACTCCTTAAATGTTTTACAGTCAGTAGTCTCCATTACAGAGTTCACTGAGAAGTAATGTTTGAACTGATTTCTTACCTCCCGAGGTGGTAATCGATCTTGGCTCATTTGTAACTAATTCAGAGATGCGTAAAACTATCCTTAGTCACATCAAATTGTCATTTGTTTAAAATAAGCAGCTTGCATATTTAGTAAGTTTCTTTGTTGGAAGAGTTAGAGAACACAGCCACACTACATTTTCACAGATGTATACTATATTGGTTACTTTGGTATTACAAGAGTGTATTTAAAAGTAATATATATATATATATATATATATATATATATATAATACTATTAAAAATACAGAAAAATATTGTCCTGATTTTGCCAAAGAGCTGCTATGAGTGATTGTTGACACCGTTGTTACTAAAAAATGTTATTTCTTAGTGAACTGTTCAGTTGATCTTTTCTTTCCATTGGGATAGATGCCTTTGTTTGAAGACTAAGAGATGTTATGTGTTAGTCTGAATGCCATTTCCTGTTGAAGATCATAAGACTATTTGAATTACAACCTTTTACTTGGAAATTTATGTCAGAGATCACACCCGAATGGACTTGACCAGTCAGCTAACATGTATTAGATGTTCAAATATAAAGAGCTATATGTAATTTAAGCAGGGAATCCTTTCAGTTGCAATTATTGATATCAAACATTAATTTCTTCTAATTATACTGGTAATGTACAGTATGTTAACCCATGTACTTTGTCGAAGAAGCTATAAAAACTGTTTGGTCTTTAATTACTTGCACAACATAGAGTTCTTTTTTTTTTTTTTTTTTTCTCTCAATGTGTTAAATTTTTGGAAGATTTAAGTTTAATAAGATGTGAAGGCTAGATTTAGGAGCTTTGCTGAAGCTTTCCTTGAGTAGAATGGTTGTTAGTATTGTTTAAGACGTGTTTGGGGGTTTTAAACTCTGAGAACTGGTAAGGATTACTCATTTATGCTACGAGCTCTTTCTTTTGAATTAGTTTGGAGACTATTGTTTGTATTTTTTTTTTTTTCCTTTCTGGTTTATTTGTGAAGCACGGGAGACTGGAAATCCCCAAAAGCCAGACCTCTCTTGCTTCATGTTTCACTTTGTAAATACCACAGATTTTGAAAAGTGTACATATGTAAGAGTGAAGAGAAAAGCAAAGCAAATGGTATATTTTTTTGCATCTGATATTGTTTTCCTTAACTACCTGGAGAAATAAAACTTTTCTTTATTGGGCTTCAAATGTCTTATTGTCCAAATGTAACTCTTGTGTTGAGATGTGTTATGTTTTTGGGATGTATAAGTTGAAAGAACAAGATTCAATAGTTTATCCATGTACGTTTTATTTTGTGGCAACACCAGTACAGTGTCTGTCAGTTTGCACCCCACAAGAGGGAGCCGATGAGCTAATAATGCAAGAACATAAATACAAATAAATAAATCACAGTTTATACACCTGAGATGCAATGAATTAATAGAAATCAAAGGTTCAATTAAACAAATGAATAGAAGGAACCACAAAAGGAAAAAGAACCAAGACTAAATCACACAAGAAGTCCTTTTTTAACAGTGTGTCATCTGTTAGTTTGATCACTTTGCATTGTGTTCTTTAAAGTCTTCAGGTTCTTCCTGAGAGGGGAAAAACAGATTTTAGCAGTGATAGGATATGCAACCAGTTTAATTCAAATGTATGTAGACAAACCACTGTGGTTTTCTCTGTATGAAAATACCTTTCTGCTCCTGGTAGACAAGTGGGAGCTGCCAATGGGATCCAGAGGAGCAGTGAGCCTCCTCCTATAAGGGGGGATTATGTGTGAATTTGGGCTTGAAAACATCATAGTATTACTTCTACAGAGAACTAAGTGTCCACATGGAAGAAAATATAAAATCTCTTTACAAATTGTAAAATATTCAGATGAATTGTATGTGTTTAAGTATAGCAATTAAGTAATTTTTATTGACTCGCATTTGAATAAATACAGCATTTCTTTTAATGCAGTAACATAAAATAACAGTAAATATGCCTACTCACCTCTTATCCTTGTTTTTGCGGCGGTTGCTGTTTGCCGGTTGCACATTGATGTGTTCCACAGGGGAAAAGAAGTCAGGAGTCTTGGCTGGATTGGGGTCCCAGTCTCGAGTTATTTCCCCCTCATTTCTTGGGAAGAAGTCTGCCAGATCAGAGAGCTCATAGATGTGCGGTGGCATGTCCTGATCCGACCTGAAATTGCTCTGCAGGGAATCAGATGCGCTTTAATAAGTGACACATTAAAGTGTTTTTTAATTGCAATGTTACATTAGAAATTATATGGGTAGCTGACGTATCAATATCATATGAAAAAAAAATAACCTCTAAGATTTAAGATGAAACTCATGACATTTGTAAGGGTTGTGTTTAAAAAAAATTTACTCTTTTCACTCGTAGTCGGTCTGGTATCAGGAAAGCACAAAGCTCGTCCATCAAGAAGTAGACAACCAGAAGAAGTACAAAACACCTGGAGCACGTCATCTGAGGGCACAAAGTGACATGATATTCAGAAATATTATGACCAGGGGTTTTTTTTCTTAAGATAAACACAATAAACCAATTATAAATGGTAAAAATGAAAAAATGTAGCAAATACAGTACAGTGATAGGAAAACATTCTGAATTGAATTAAAGTATATTGTGATTTTAATATTTACCTTGGTGAATTAATCTGCCCTTTGGAAGTTTCTTCAGGAGTTGTTTGACAGACCTGCCTTCTTGTGTGTGTATGTTGCCTTCCCGTCCTCTTTGTCAAGGGCATGTGTGTTTTGGGTATTTGTAGACCTGACGCTGGGGTGGGTTTATATAGGTTGACCAAGAGATCATGGATAAAGGGAGTGTGTGTGTCTAGCCTGACTTCACCCACCCTCTAAAAAGATTAGAACATGATTAAAGCATCATTTTGGTTGTTGTTAGAATGTTCTAGTTCAAACTCAGGTTAACAGGCTGACCATTTCTACACTGAGAATCTTACAAGAGAATGACAAATCAGTATTAATGTCACAAATGTTCTAATATTTATTGAGTTTATATTTAAACTATTTTAAATGAAAATTGAATGGTCCAAGGCTTTAGATGTGTTATTTTCTAATTAAACAATTACGTAAATACATTTGATGTTATGATTTCTGGTTTTTAAATTCTGGCCAGTACTAATAATCGATATTATTTGCATTGTATGATCAAAAATAAATAAAATAATGACAAATGAATCAATGATATAAGAATTCCATATTGTCATGAAGAAATTCAAAATAAAACAATTAATGTGCTGCAAGTAAATTTATATTTTAATTTTGAAATTACATTAAAGTGGCATTAAATTATTAGGGTGTTTAATAATAGCTTTAAATGTTGAATGACAGAAGAGTCACAGAAATAGGAAAAATGAGCATATAATATTAACCAATTTTAAACCAACTTTTTTTAAAATAAATATTATTGTTCCCAAATACTATGCATCTCTTTATTTAAATTCAATTAAATGTATTTGTTATTATGATAAATTTGAGCCTGCGCATTGTTACTAGCTGATATTCATATACTCTCTGAATCTTCTGTCATTTGGAGACTCTGTGTGTGGCCTGTTCAGATAATCTCGTCTCGCCCAATTTCATAGTTTCAAAACATTGGATTCCCATCCACGTACACCAAAACGCTCTCTCTCTCTTTCTCATTAGGGACGTTCGTAGTATTATCAGAGGAAACACACACACCTACATAAGCAAGCTGGAAAAAAAGCTGGAGCAGCCTCTGTGGATGGCTTACCAGCAGTCTGACACGTTTTCTCTTTTCCTCTTTTCCCTCCCTATCCTAATTATTGCTATTTCTGGCAACTGGGGCCACCAGACATAGACTAGCTGTTGACAGACAACCCATGGTGAAAATAAACTACCTTTACTAAACAAGGCCGATGCAATCTGCCCAGATGTCTGTCAACAGAGACTGAGAACAAATCATTGCTGCTGATTACTCTAATTAGTCTAAAATGAGTGTGTGTGTGTGTGTGTGTGTGTGTGTGTGTGATCATTTCTGAAAATCCCGCCTTCTCATTTCTGCCCTATAAGTACCCAGAATCTTCTTGAGTTCCAAATTTAGAACAACGAAATTCTAAAGAGTCCATTGCCCGCACAAATATAAGCCTTTTTGTAGACGTTAGTTGCATTTCTTTTTATTGTGTATAACAATTCTTTCAGTAACATATTTCTGAAACTGATCCAATCTATTGATCAGAATTTCTATAATACTGTGATTCGTTCAATTTAAAGTATATTTGTTTGGTTTAGAAACTGCACACAGCTTTTTCTCATGAATGCTGAGCAGATCAAAAGTGTATGCTTTTTTTTCAGTAACTACTGAGTCAGTATCGCATGCAGTCAACTAGCTACTAGTCAGTGGTGATTTAAAATGCATAGCATTATATCTTAACCACAGACATTACAGATAGAAACTATATTGTAAATCTGAGAACATGATTTCAAGATTTTGAGTCAAGCTGTTTGACTGCACATTAATGCCTTGATAGATAATGTTTATGTTTGTTTAGCATTGTGTGATGCATTTCTGTTTTGTAAATTCTCCTCCACTTTAGGGTTTGAATAGTGTGTTGCTGATTAGGAGTTGAAGTACTTTCACTGTTTAAACAGTTTTAATTCCTAACTAAGGATAGAGGGAGAGAGAAAGAGAAATTATATTTTTCCTTAAGCAAAACAAAAGTTTGCTGTATATTCACAAACCCTCTTAAAAATCTTTGGGTCATCAACACATTTTGCAGGTACAAGTAATGACACAAGCAATGAATATATACAGGCTAACTGAAATTCTCAAAACAAAGTCAAATTTCACAAAATGTAGACCAAATTGAACTACACTACATTTCTTGTGCAAACTTTTTCAATGAATATTATTCCTTCTTCTGTTATTAGGGAAGCGCAAATTCAGCATGTTTCTGCCAATTGATTACTGACCACAATAGTAATGTCTTAAAGTGAGAAATTGGGTTCTTTGTGGAAACTCCTACTCTTACAAAAAAAGGATGGATGTTCTCTGTTTATTTAAACTAGAACATAGAATAATTAGGCTATATAAATAATTTACTTAAAAATGTTAATAATTAGGAAGTAATGCTGACAAACTCATGGTTGAATTATTTCACAATTATGAACTCTGTTTTATTTCAGTTTAAAATGTCAAAATATCACTAGTGCCTTACTCAAATGTACTGTATGTACATATAGTAGGCCCTATGTGTCAAATATAAAATGTTAAATAACTTTTTTTTTTTTATTCATGCATGTGTAAGTGCTGAGGGGGTTAACATGTTTTTCACTTTAAAATAATGGTCCCGATGGCTAGTAGTTCCTTAGCACTTTAGCTTTAAAGTAAAAAAAATACATGTGTACAGTCATAAATTTGTGTGAGGCACTATGAATACTTTACCAGACACTGTAAACTGGACTATGCAGTTTTGTGCTTATTATGTTGTAAATGCAGTCAATGTCTTCATTAAGGATGTGAATTGTTTTTGTCAAGAGAACATCATTATTTTTATTCAAGAAAAGTCCTCCCCAGCAGGCTATTGTCACTAAAGGTAGATCGTTTGGAGTCAGAGATTTACTGAACTGACACAAACTTGAGCTCATGGGGCCGGTTTCCCGTACAGGAATTAGATTAAGCCAGGACTAGACCTTTGCTAATTTAGGACATTTGACAATTTTTAGAAACATGTCTTACAAAAATGCATTATCTGTGAACATTTTAAGACCAAACAATGGCAATGATGTATTTTAAGATATCTCAGTGCAAGCCTTTTCCAGTTTAGACAGCTCTTAACATTTATTTTAGTCTTAAACCCTGTTCGGGAAACCGGCCCATGTTGAACTAATTCAATTATGTCCTAATTATTAACATTTTTAAGTAAATTAACCTTTTTTTAATTATATGTTCTTGTTTGAAATAAACAGAGAACATCTATCCTTTGGTAAGAATAGTAATTAATTACTAATTTTAACCTATAGCCGACATATTTGGGGGATAGCATATTCATATATTAGCTTCCACAAAGAACCCAGCTGTTCACTTTAAGACATTACTGTTGTGATCAATACTTAATTGCCTATTCTATTCTTATTAAGGTAAGTTTTAGTGTACTACTACTAGACAAGCACTTGTTAACAACGGACTATTATTCTGAGGTGTTATATATATAGGCCACTAGGTGGTGACAAAAATATGCGTGCAAATATCTCTGCAAACGTTTCATCTAGTTTTCATGACATTATTTTTGGAATAAAAAAACAGCCTTTTTATCTTTGTTTGTAAAATATTGTTTTAACTATGTTTTATTATTGTTTTCTAATTATTTAAAGTAATTAAATAATAATATAGTGATTAAAGAAAATTGCTATTTATTTTAGCGTGAAATGTGCTATTCTTGAGTCTTGGCAGATGCTTCACGTAAAACACACGCAATACCTTATTTTATATCTTATTTTATATCTTTAATGTTACCTTTCTTTATACCAATACCATGAAAAAAATATGATTAACAGCTAACTTGTCTGAATTATTTTATACATTTCAGAGTCTGCTCATTTGTGCCTCCTGTCGGCGGAGATAAATGACCTGTTAAAGCAAATATTTGTTAAAACCTCAATTTTCCACTGCTTGCCAAGATGATCAAAGGATTTAGTAATGTTTTGACCAGTAAGCCGTGACTTTGAGGATATATCGGTGTTGTTTGTTTAGTGAATCATTTGCCTGTATTTTTTCATCGGTAATGGCAAGCCAACCGCATGTTTTTCATTTACTCAAATCACCTCCGAATCTTTTGACATTGAAGAGCTGCTTGGAGGTGTTGCAAATGTTTAGCGTGGTTTTCACGAGTACGTGGGCCCGTCAGTTTCAGTGATAGTGTAGGACAGAGGTGTCAAACAGTTTGAGTTTGACATCTCTGATATGGCTTAGGTTAATAAAAACAAATTATCAATACATAAATAGGACTTCCTATTTCCAAACTACTTCCAGTGTTTAAATGTTAATCTTGTTGCTTAATAGAAGTCTTGTGGTTTCTCATCTAACTCGAATGCGTCATAATTAAAACGGGGAGGGGATTCACAGAGAAAGCGAAGGCTTCATGGGCGTAGTGTTTAAACGTTTTCTGTCTCTGAACGCTGTCGCAGTGGGTTTTTTTTAAGCCAAAAGTCTAAAGCGAAAGTGAAGGAAATAATTAAAAACTTTCTTCTTTCCATACATCCGAATAATCACAGCAACAGGAAGTGCTCTTTGTTGCCTAAGGCTTGTTTGAAGAGTATCAAACCTGCCTCTCAAGAGCTAAGATGTAAGTGGTGGATTTTTTCTTCCCCCTTTTAGAAGTCTCGGATAAAAAGAGTATGTTTGTTTGCTGGATTGTTTATATCAAAGATAAACGGCAAGGAAAATGACCATCGTAATTAATTTAGCTAGTATAAACAGAATCTTTGTTCATTAAGCATGTAGATAAAGCTCTTTTTGTCCGTTTCTATTTTCTTTTCATATTTACATTTTTCGCGAATCCTCAGCCCTATTTGCTGTTGTCTTTGTGAAGAAAGACCCCATAAGAGCAATATACCGTCGCCACACCCACTTCACATGACGTCAATGTGATATTGCTTCAGTATGTTCAGGTTCTCAATGGCTCCGAGTATGTTTCTCGCAACAACAAAAAAAACCTTAGTAGTCCTCTGAACGAGAATTAAAAGACTGGCGCGTATACCGCCTACAGACTTCCTTTAATATCCGGTTGGGTTTGCGTAGTTCTTTATATTCTTTTTAAAATGCTGCCTGAACATTTGAACATGGGTCTTTTTATTTTAAGTTAAACCTGAGGTCATTTTGGATTTGTTCTGCTTGTTTTCAGCGTAAACGCAACTTCCCCACATTGTCTTCGCCCACATAGTGGTGATACTGGTTCTGCCGTTGGCTCTGAAAATTTCAGATCTGTCTTCAACATGTCTGGCCCAGGTAATACTGTTTTTCTTTTCCTTAACTCAAAAGTGCATGTTTGTGGATTTTTAGGATTTGCAATGCGTATAATGAATTAAACAGCTAGTGAGTTTTGGATTTGATGCCTACAACACATACTAAGATATGAAGTTTACAGCCACTGTGTTGATTCTATTTATGCAGTCTATTTACATTTTTCCTCTCAAGTGAGATGCATGCAGTTTTGTGCCTGTTGAAATGAAGGTGTTTGCTTTGGTGGAAACTTTAATTTTCTCTAGAGGTCAGAGGGAAAGGAATGCAGGATGTGAAGCCTACAAAAAGTGGCTGTGTTCCCAACAGGCCATACAGCTTATATATAAGCATCTGTGGCTTTAGCTTTACCTGTTATTTTTGTTTTTGCACACCACATTTTGTCTGATGATACAAAGTGATATCTGAAAATCAGTGATGAGGTCTCTTTAGGGTAAGTCATAGCTCTAAGAGTATATCAGTGTGCACTCAGGTGAAATTTAGAGCAGATAATTATCAATTTAGACTTTCTTACTATTAAATATTCCTAGTCCAATCCACACTGGACTACATTTTGCTGCTGAACTGGCGGTCAAGTGATTTCTTAATGTCGTTAGGACTAATAACGCCATCATCTTTGGAGCAACTGTTTTCTTAACAAGCTGGGGAATTCAGGGTAGTGTTTACCAAGCAGAATGACACCATTTATGTTAAATGAACTAGCAACATAAATTATTCTGACACCGAAACTACACAAATATGTATTCCAGTCATATTCATGTGCAAGTCATTTATCTAATGCATTACTCAAGGAAATAATTCTGTTGCAGAAGGGCTTGTCTAATCCTTTGTGCTTGTTAATGAGTCAAACAGTGTTTAGCACTGGAAAACTGGAATGGCAAGATGGGAGTGTTCAAAAAAATACAATGATAAGGCATAAATGTCAATGGTGTTGCGGAGAAAAGGTCAACAATTGTGTGGCCCTACTATCTAAAAAAAGTTTGCTTTAAAATGCATATATGTCTGCCTAAAATAGTCTGTGGTTTGTTTAAAAATACATTTAAAGAACTTGCATCATGTTTCTCACATGCTATGCAGATTTTCTTATTATTTACTACTCTAAAGGTTTACTGTTGTGAGAAAATGTTTGTGAACCATTTTAATTTGAGTGAAATAGCGGATGTCTGCGAGCATCATGACTACGTTTTCATTGACCGAGTCTGAATGATGAGTGACAGAATTTCTTCCCAGCACTTAACCTAATGCTTTGAGCCATGGACACATGACCATGAACAGCAAGATAACATGATGGAAGCAGGATGCAATTTCATGTGGCAGGTCTTGAGAATAAAATTAGCAACGATTGAGAGCCTAGATTCAACTTGAAACCACCAGAACTTTTTTTTTAACTTAACCTTTCAAACACAAGGTGAAACAAAATCCCCATTGAAACATATGTTTCACAATGAACATGGTAGCTTAAAATTGTCACCAAACAACGCCCTTGCCATTGATCAGTGAGCTTCATAAATTACCCTGCAAGCAACGTGCCATGAGTGCTTCTAGTTCAGTAATTGTGTGCGGTCAGGAGTAGTTGGCAGAAATTAACTACATATTAAATTGAAAAAAAAAGAAAAAAAACACTTTCTCCCTCATAGTAATAGCATGTCTGCATATGTGTTTCAAGGAACTTAGGCATGTTTATGCATGACAGGGTCTTATCTGCAGGGTCTATCTCATGTCTGTCACCTTTGTTTTTTTTTTTTTTCTGTCTCATCTAGGTAGGATTTATTTTAGGTCAGATCATGCCTGTATAATTGTGGATTTAAATGAGTTTTGACAGTATAAGAAGATTCCTCTCAACAGCCCCATTATGTAGAGAACAGCAGATCTGGGACATCACAATATCTGTATATCCCACTAATGATATGGGTTGTGCCTGGACAATGTCTGGATGAGGGGCCTTTGTGACGATGAGAGAGTTTCATTCCATTCAAACTCATTCCCATATACTTTTTTTTTTCTTTCTCAAAATAGCTGGTGAAAATGAAGAGCCTTTTCATATGAAATGGCAGTTTTGGATTGGTTCAATGGGAGGATTAAACACAAGTTAATACATGTTTACTACGCTATGCCTGCTGTCTTTACCCCTGAGGTGCAATACCATTTAAAAGTCTGGGGTTGTTTATTGAAAAAAGACTCTTAACCTCACAGAGGTTGCATTTATTTGAGCAAAAATGAATTAAAAGAGCAACATAGTGACCTCAGAAAAAGTTACAATGACTTGATTAATAATACATTTTAATATAATAAAATGAATTGTTTATAATCCAGAAATGACACATTTCACCCAATTGCTGACACTAAGTTAATGCTTTATATGAATATTTCCACTTCTTTCGCAGAGTAAACAGCCGATGCGAAATAGGGAAGATGCTTAATATTTAAATTCAATCGCATGCATTTTTCATAATGTTATTACAATGTAGATAAAGACTGTAAATAGTCAATGTCGTTACAGTGACTGAATGCTGATATACAACAATAAATAATGACTTGTTTATAAATATTAAAGTAACACAATTTGAGGATGCAATACTAGCAGCCACTATTGCTAACCTAGATATTGAGAAACTCTCAACCTTTAAAGAAATATCAGAAAACTTTACAATGACTTGATTAATAATTCATTTTATTTTTAATACAATATTATATATATATATATATATATATATAATCCAGAAGTTACATATTTGGCTTAATTGGTGATGCTCAGTTAATGCTTTATCTCCAAATATCTGGTTGTTGCAGAGTAAAGAGCTGATGTGAAATACAGAAGATGCTAAATATTTAAATACAATTGCGTGTATTGTTCATTATGTTATTATACTGCAGATAATGAAAGCAAATAGGCAGTATTGCTACAATGAATTATTTACATCCCCTTTACTGGTGGCTATATTTATACCTTTTTCCATTGGAATGCCTCACATGTATGCTGCGGTCTAAAATAGATCTGTGCCACAGAACATGGGAGGCCTACCATCTCTTATCTTACAAAAACACATAATTCTTTGTCTGTAATTATTGATTAAAAGAAAATAAATCATTCTGTTGTTCCAATAATTTCATTATGCATGCCTACTCTGAAACTTTTGTCCATCATAAAACATTTTTGGATCAGGTTAGATTTTTTTTCTTTCTTTTTTTTTTCATTTTCACATCTGTAGCAATCATTTCAATAGGAAAAGATGACGACAACTGAAAAACGCATGCGAAAATTTGGACTAAGTGTGTGCAAAGACCTTTACACTTTGTTCCCTCAAGATTTATTTTTACAGCATTGCCTAATATGTCTCCTCAGAATGAGCTAAGATATTATTTTTCTCTTTTTGCATATTAATTTGTTTCATACCAGGCTACCCATCTCCACACCAGCCTCCTTATCCCATGCCCCAGCAAGGCGGACATTCCATGCCCCCCTATCCCATGGGAGGTTATGGAGAACCTGGCCAATCGGCCCCACCTGCAGGGTTCCAAGTAGGATACCACCCAGTTCCAGATGAGCCAGTCATGTATCAGCCTGGTCCAGTTAGTCCAATGTCTTACCAAGGTCAACCACATGGAGGTATGTATGCCTACATTTTAACTTGATTATGGAAAATGCTGGTAGGTAAATGGTAAATAATAGGGCAGGGGTGGTGAATGTCATTCCTGGAGAGCCAGAGTCCTGCTTTAACACTAATCAAACATGCCTGAACAAGCTAATCAGTGTCTGCAGGGTTACTAGGAAGCTACAGGCGGGTGAGTTTTAATCAGGGTTATAGCTGAACTCTGCAGGGCTGCAGCTACAAGGACTGACGTCTGCAACCCCTGCAATAGGATATTGAGCAATTTCTTGTTGAGAAATGTGACCACACACAAGTCAAAGATGCATGAAATGAATAAGATTCATTTAAATGATTATTAATGCAATAAAAACATTGCAATATATGTATTGTTAGATAATAATCTTCCTCACAACTTTTTCTAGCACCTGTACCTGCACCAGTTTCAGTGCCTGCTGGAGTACCACCTGGTCTGGAGTACCTCACTCAGGTTAGCCATGTCTTTTGGTACAAAGTCAGATAGTCGGAAAGTTCGTATTTACAAGTTAAATGCACATGAACTCTACTTCAAATTCATAGTTGTGAGTGGGGAAACTTGGGGTTTTCATAGTTAGGGATGAGTTCATGAGACGTGTTGGATGTTACTTGTAATGTTAGTTGACAATTTATTTATTATTTTTAAAATTTGCAATAAAACTAGGTAGGTCGCATTTACAAAATATGATGATTGTAACTACACTCGTAAGTATATAAACTTCCCTGGATGAGATGAATGCACCAGTTTTCTCTGGCATTTACTTGACTAGTATAGTTTTTGTTTTTCAGATTGATCAGATCCTTATTCATCAGAAAGTGGAGTTGTTAGAGGGTGAGTCTGTGTTATGTGCATGTGGTTGAAGTTGTTTACTACATAATTTGAGTGCAGCAGGTGCTACCTTTTACTTTAATTCAAAGACTCATAGTTTCATTTGAAACATTGTTCAACCTTTCTGAGTACTTTTTGGTCTTCTACAGCTATCATTGGCTTTGAGACCAACAACCAGTATGAGATCAAGAACAGCCTCGGTCAAAAGATCTACTCTGCCAAAGAAAAAAATGACTGCTGCACACGCAACTGCTGTGGTGCCCTGCGTAGCTTTGACATGAAGATCAAAGACAACGCAGATCGAGAGGTCATACGGCTAATACGACCTTACCGTTGTGTCTCCTGTTGGTGCCCCTGCTGCCTTCAAGAGGTATAACAGACAAGCCATATCAAAGCTCTACATTTTAATTGTTACATCAAGTCTCAAAAACCTAAAATTATGCTATGGGACCAGATGTTGTGTTGGCTAGTGACTCATCTAGGGCTGTGCAATATATCATCGCATTCGATATATCACACAGCCCTAGACTCATCTGTAGGACATGCTATGTGACCTATGAGTTATAAATGGCATGGAGCCAATTTATCATTTGTGTGTGTGTGTGTGTGTGTGTGTATATATATATATATATATATATAGAGAGAGAGAGAGAGAATTTTTTTACGATGCAAATTGTGTCATAGCAGTTTTACTGTATTAAACGGAAACATTCTTTGCATAAAAGAACAGACAAACAATGTTAAGCATCTCAACTGTTTACACAACATTAATAAGGATTATCCCAATAAATTGTATTTTAATTTATACATTGAACACAAATTTTTTTTTTGGAACAATAGTTTATGTATGCATCCATAGCTGCTAGAATAGAAAACAATTTGGGCATTGCTGTACATTTATTCGTTTTGACATTAAATGGCAATATTTCACCTTCAGATGGAGGTACAAGCACCCCCGGGGACGACGGTAGGTTATGTGAAGCAGGACTGGCACCCCTGTTATCCAAAATTCTCCATTCAGGGGGCAAACAAGGAGACTCTAATGAAGCTTGAGGGCCCCTGCTTGGCATGTAACTGCTGTGGTGATGTGAACTTTGAGGTAACTTTTTAGAACTGGATTGAAATGATTGATTTGACATGTTATTGCCTTGTTAAAGGTGCTCTATGCGATCTTGTTTGACGTCACTTCCGCTGACGTTTCACGTAAATAAAAAAACAAAACAGAGCA
>JAUCMS010000127.1:9890788-9902812 GCA_032357445.1 Enteromius radiatus | reverse complement strand
TTTGCCAGCATAAGTTGCCGGGGTAACTGAGTTTGAACTTTAAGTTTGATTTATGAAACCGAATCTACCAAAAATAAGCCTGACTTACAGAAATAAGCCTGGCTTATACTCTAATCTTGGTTTATGGAATAGGCCCCTGTGCCCCTATTCTGTGTTTTGGTATTGCAGCCTCTGTGTTGTCTTTCGAGACCGAGTTTTTTCCCCATTGTATTCAGAGGGCAGACAGCAAGAAGATCAAGGGGTTATGCATACGGTTTGAGATAAAAATGAAATCACGCTAAAATCCTGCAACATCGCATAGAGCACCTTTAATAGACAAATGTGAAAATGCATTATACTGACACAAAACAAAATCATTTTGAAACTGGTTTGTGTTTTTAACCATGAATTTATATTTCTCTCTTTAGCTCAAAGGCAAAGATGGTACTGGGAAGCCTATCGGTCGAATCAGTAAACAGTGGAGCGGACTGTTGAAGGAAGTCTTTACCGACACTGACAACTTTGGCATCCAGTTCCCTATGGACATGGATGTTAAGATGAAGGCTGTACTTATGGGCGCTTGCTTCCTTATTGTGAGTGTTAAGCTAATGACATATTTAATGATCTGCAATTGGAAGGCAGTTACATTAACAATACATTATACACAATATTTATCAGATTCCAGATTTTCAAGTAGTTATATCACAGCCACATATTGTCCTACCATAACAAACATACATCAGTAGAATACCTACTTATTCAGCTTTCAGATGATGTTTCAATAAATTGACCCTTATGACTGTGGTATAGTGACACAGATGTGAAGTGTTCATATAAATATAGTAGTTTACACTTTTATAGTCCAAATTAAACATTCTACTAACTATAATTAGCAACTACATGTCAACTAACTCTGAGTTTTAGCAGACCATTAGGCTAGGGTTAGTAGAAAAAGTTGACAAATACTTGCTAAGTAGTTGGTTGAATATATTTTGGGGGACCATCAAGTAAAATGTTACAGCACATAAAATAAAGCTGATGTTAAGCAGACAGTCTGCTAATACTCTAATGCAGAGGTGGGGAACCCTGGTCCTCGAGGGCCGCAGTCTTCTAAGTTTTTCATACAACCCTGCTTCACAACACCTGACTCAAATCAAATGGATCCAACAGCCAATGAAGTTCTGCACAATCACTAGTTAATTTGAATCAGGTGTGTTTGTGCAGGGAAACATGGAAACCTTGCAGGATGAGGGCCAAGGTTCCCCACCCCTGCTCTAATGACTGATAGTTGAAATGTAGTTGCTAAGTTACTTACAGTTAGTCGATTGTCTAAAGTGTCTAAATAAAATGTTACCAAATATTGTAATTGACCAGAAATCAGAGCATGTTCTTACCCTAATAGGCTCTGTTCTGACTCTTTGATCCTTCTCTTTTTCTTTTCATAGGATTTCATGTTCTTTGAAAAAGTGGGAGACGCAAACCAGCGCAATACTGTATTCTCTTAGAGCTCCTGATAAGATACTTTTTAAGCAACATTTTCAACTAACACCATTTTTCCAAGTCTTTTTTTTTTTTTTTTTTTACTGATGGATGTCTCCCATTCTGTGAATCGCATTTGAGTCTGGACTTCATTTATTTCTTACTTGTTTTTTAAGTAACCAAAGCCATAGACAACTGGCACTGCAGTGAGACCAAGGGACATGCTCAAGTTAATTTTGTAGCGCTCACTTGACCAGCAATATTTACAGTGACAGTCGAGGTATCTCTTCACTGGTGCCTTTTACACAAACATAGCCTACAATAATTAGTATTTGTAAGTTATTGTTACAATAGTAGGAGCAACTAACATTTATATTTTGTTACTTATACTTTATTTCTAATAGAAAAGAAAAAAACTTTAACATGCAACCATATGCGTGTATTTCCGGACTTATGCACAAAGTATATTTTTTCAGTCATTTAGGAGGAAATTCATTTTTATTGTGCAAATATTGCACGACGATGGGAGTTACATGCTAGTTACTGATACTGGCAATAGCTGGCAAAAGGAAAAAGCAAGCATTTGCATGGTATGTGTGTATAGACCAGAGACTTAGTATGGGTAGAATGCCAATTTGTTACCAATAGCTTTTTTTTTCACTATATGTTAAGAAAGTGTCCTACAGGGGGCACTTGTTAGCTTATAGTTGCTGTTAAAATGAGTTATTTGCCAATTAAATCCATTATAAGCATGAAAAACTATGAATAGTAATGTCCGTGTCCTCATAAAATACATAGTCTGTTATTATATACCACATGTATATTTTTTTTTTCTGGTTGGTTATATATATATATATATATATATAGACTGGCCTTGTATCAGTAAGAGTATACTGAATGTCTAACATTATTAACTTACAGAACGAGGAATGTTGAAGCCTTTATGTCTTTGTTTTGGACATGTACTATGTATTTCAAACTTTGATATAAGTTTCCTGCATTTATACACTGTAAATTAAAAGTTATTCTCGATCACTAACACAGTGAATTGTAACAATAATAGAAAAAGTGGAAATCAATTTAAATTACCTACATATTACTTTTGTTAATCAAAATTAACTCTCCATTAGCTAATTACTAATTTGTTCAACTTGTAGTGTTAGAATTATCTCTGATCTCCCCATGATTAATCAATATATTTATACACTTGCGATCAGAAATATTCAACCCCCTCACCTCAATAGACAAAAAAAAAACTTGTGAAATAACAATATTTATTGATACATGAGTTAAGTCAACTTCTGTTGTTGAAATAACTTAAGTTCAAATGAAAATTGTAACACATAAGCATGTGCAGTATTATTCAACCCCCAGCTTCAGTACCTTGTGTAGTGCCCTTTAGTCTTTATAACTTCTAACAAGCGTTTTTTTTTTTTATAAGTGCTGGCAAGCTTCTTGCACCTCTCGATTGGAATCTTTGCACATTCTTCACGTGCAAAAGCCTCTAATGGCGAGTTCAGACTGCACGATTTTCAAAGTAATCGCGTCAGAGGTCTTTTCACACAGCATGACTATCTGGGGTATCATTCAGTCGCTGCTGTGTTCACACTGCATGCTAGATCGGTGACAGTGGGTTTCACACTGCATGGCTTTACAATAGGAAGAATCGCTGACAACTTCGTCTCACTACCAAACCCACACGAGAAGTGACATGGAAACATCGCAAGGGCACGTGTGCAAGACCGGAGTTCTCACGTGAGACTGGGATTATTATTAAGCATTATTAAAATTTTATTTAAAGAAGCTTGCCATACAAATTGAATGTGCGCTCATTGGCAACGAAAAGAAGATTATGGAGGAGGATATTTACCTTCTATAACTTCGTAACTCCTCCCCCAACTTTCCGCTGCCCTGAATGTTGCTCTCTCATTGGCTGTAGGTAATCGCCGATGTTATTCAGTCAGAACACATTTCACACGGCATGATTTTGAATCGCCGACAGGTCCAGATATTTAGCACGCCAAATATCTCACGGGTGTCGGCGATTCTCTCAGATCGTGTCTTTGATCATTTACACTGTGTGATTGTCACGAGCACCGATTTGCCTGTGATTTCGGCCATTTGTCGGCGATTTCTCAAAACCTGTCGGCTAGTCAAAATCAGGGCTAAAATCGTGCAGTCTGAACGAAGCATAAGGGCCCTTGATGAAATTGAGCATTCTTCCACGGCCAGGCAGATTTGCAGCTGTTCCATAAGTTTTAAGCTTCCTTATAATGCTCCCAATGGTGTCTAATGTTAAATCTTTTGGAAATCTTCTTATACCCAAGGCCCTTCAGATGTGATGAAATAATCTCCTTTCTCAGTTTTTGTGGACGCTCCTTTGTCTTTGCCATGATTGCAACTCACCTTAAACACTTTCATGGTTGGGTTTTATATATGCATCACAGCTGAAGCAAATGAAGGATCGTTATAGAGTTCCCAAAGGCTTAACGATGTTTCAGCTCCACTTCAGGCCATAAAAAGTGTCAGAAAGCTTTAAAAACGACAATATTGTATAGGGGTTAAATAATTGTGACATGGCGATCTTAACAAAATAAACTGTTACACACAAATACTACATCATATGTTTTCTGTGTTGATTTTATGTATCACTAAATTCATTAAGAAGCCGTCCAAAGCAGAATCCTGCACTTTGAAAAGATTTTTATTTATAAATCTTAAAAAAATATAAAAAAAAATAAATATTTAGAAGAAGCATTAACTAAAAATGTACACTCCTTGGCTTACCTCAACTCACACATACACACACACACACACGTGAGAAGTGTTTATAGGCAGTTTCAAAATAAATCACATTAAACATGATTCACCTTAAATTACTTGGATATTCAACAGAGTGATGTCAACAAGATACACTTGTTTCTGTACAAGATGTTTACCAACATTACAACTGGTTTCCTAGGGTCATATTTCACAAAATTATCACAAATAAAGAAGTAATTAGAGTCATTAAGCCATTTTTTGGGTTTCACAATAAGATTAGAACAGATTTAGATTTTACATCAATGCTTTATGTAACATTACATAATAAATTACATAAATAGTAAAAGCCTTCAAAGACGGATAGTTATCAAGTTAGCAATTTTGTTGTGCCTGGGTCTCGTTTTATCTACTAGGTTGTGAGGCAATATGAGCTTAAAAAAATACACCTTTCTCTAAATATGTAAGAAAAGGGGAGGAGATACTATCAAAACAGAAACCACAAATGCATGTTATCGCCACAAATGCAGGTATTTAACGCTCTGCATGTTTAACAGAAGAAAATCGCAAAATAGAATTTATCTGAACAAGAAACAGCAAAGAAGGTCTCTACAGAGCATTTTATTTGTGAAGTAGGCCTATCTCAAGAGGTAAGACTTTTTTCAGAGTTTAGATAAATGAGGTAAATTATATAATATCTTTGGTCTTTGTAGTAGAAATCATGCTCTTTCTGTTTCTGAATTGATCTGGACATACATTTTTTGTGTGCAACTTCAATAAACTTCAGTTTTTTTCTCCATCATCATAGTGACTTCTCTAACAAAAGCTCTTCACCATGTCAGAACCAGGTACTGAAGTTTTATTAGTTTAAATAGTATTAATTAATCATTTAAATTACCTTTAATTATGTAATCAACAGTCACACTTACTATGCCAGGTTTTTTTCTAAAGCAAGTTACACACACTCTACTATTAAGTGTGTACTGATTTATCTTGTTTGAAGGATCATTTTTTTAATGTAAAAGTTTAGATCAAAAGATGAAGTAATGGAATGCTCAATGACATGTTTGACCACATTCTATAGACATGTTATGAGTATCATTGTTTTTTTTGTCGTCAGTCTGTGTCTTAAGCTTCCTTTTTTTGTTTTCTTTCGCGTATATGCATATGCCTTACTGAATAGCTATAAAATCAACTTTAAACCAACAAGATGACCAGAAAAGGTGTTAAGGAGGTTGCACAGGAAACCTTTTTATAGTTCCTAAGAAGTGCACTCTTTTTGGATTTAGATCTAAATTAGCTACATCAGATTAGTGTCTAAAACAGTTCTATAGAAACTACCAAGGAATTTTAAAAATCCAAATGAGATCCCAGAGATTCAGACCACAAGAAAATTAATACCAGAGTGATGCAGTTTTATCAAATAAAACTAGACTGTCCACCAAAACCATTTGAAAACCTAAATCTAAATCTAAATCTCATTCAACCAGAAAGTTCAGCTGCAGAGAATCAACCTCCAGTTGCAACACAGTCTCATGACCAATTCACTTTTGTACGATTTGTCTAAATCCCAGGCGGGGGTAGGTGTAGGTCATTTGTATAAATTCATATGAATTAGCAACTCATAAAATACGTATGATTTAGCAAAAATCTTATGAGTTCGTACCAGTGAGTTCATACAAATTTTTATGAATTGTAAAATTCATGAACAGTATAGTGTTCTAAAGGAAATTAAGTTTATCAATGTTCAGCTAAATCAGTTATGAATGACTCTAAACAAAAGTAGCACTTTATATTATATATAATAGGCTATATATAATATTTGCTTACACACGAACGTTTTGATAATAACGTATTTTCGGGAGGAAAGCTGGACGAATTAGCTAATCAATCTCCTCGTTCCAAACTTCCAATCAAATTCCTACAAAGCACTAGCCTATAAATATCCGCTTATCGCTTACTTCCGCATCTCGCTCTTGCAAAACCCGGTCTCCGAGCCCTTCCCCTCGCTATAGGGTTCTAAGCGCTAGGGTTCGGAATTCATTTTGATAGTCCACTTTAGTCATTCTATTAACTTCTATAAGTAGACATTCTATAAGTAACTTTGTAATTATATTGTTGACTTCAGCTATTCTCATAAATTGTGCTATGTCTACTAACTCTCAGAATAGACTCTTAGGTTAGGTTTAGGGTTAGTAGAATAAGTTTACATACACTTGCAAAGTTTCTGATAGTCTGTATGTTGTGGTCCAATCAAAATTAAGTGCTAGAAGATACAGTATTAGGCAGTCTACTAATACTCTAATGACTGATAGTTGCAAAGTTACATGCTGTTAGCTAGAATGTGTAAAGTACATTAATGAAATAAAGTGTTACCAAATATTTGTTACTATTCTAACTGGAAAGTTTAAGTTTTTCACTCTCTTTAAGATCCTGATCCGGTTCCTCCACCTGCTGGGAATCAGCCAGGGGATCAACCCACTCCTGTTCAGCCCATCATCAATCCATCCGTTCCAGTTAACATAGTGCCTTACATATCTCAGCCATATAAAGGTAAACATATAATAAATGTTTATATCTGAGTGAAGCATAACATTTAGATGAGTGCTGTCAACTAATTAATCACGATTAATCTCATCCAAAATAAAAGTTTTTGTTTACATGCATTATATTTGAGTGTGTACTGTGTATATTTATTATGTATATATAAATACAAACACATACATGTATATATTTGAGAACATATGTTATGTTTATATATGAAATACAAATATAATAATATAAATATAAATATATGTTTAAATATTTTCCTATATATATATATATATATATATATATATACTGTATGTGTGTGTATTTAATGTAAATATACATAATAAATATACACAGTACACGTAAATATATTATGTAAAAAAAAAACTTTATTTTGGATGCAATAAATTGTAATCATTTAACAGCACTAGTTCAAATGTTTAATGACAAGGCTCTGCTTTTTAAAATGAATGAAGTTCATATTTTCAAACGCAACATATATAACATCAATGCAAAAGAAGAAATGTTATGTCACTACACTAACTTTCACTATCACTCTCATTCTTTGTCTTAAACTAGGCTATCCAGTCCAGAGCTACCTTCCACATGCCATACCTCAGACAGCAGGACCTGGACCTGTTCCTCCAGTCATGAATCAACCACTTCCAGTTCAGACAGTCGTGAATCCGTCTAGTCCAAGTAATCCATTACCTCACCAGCCTCAGTCATATACAGGTAAACATAAAATAAATGTATTTTTGAAAGGTAATATTTAGATCTTCAAATGTTCTAAAAAAATAATACTGGAATGTCATGAGGCAATTTATTAAATCTAAAAATAAAGCTTACAATTTATTGATTATTGTCTTACTATCCAGTCCAAAACTACCCTCCAAATGCCATACCTCAGACAGCAGGACCTCAACCGGTTTCTCCAGCTGTTTTTGGAGATCAGGCAGTCATGAATCCATCTAGTAATCTTGCACTTCAGCAGGTTCAGTCATATACAGGTAAAAAAACAAATTGTAACATTTAGATGTTCAAATGTTATTAAAAAAAATGTATTGTTACATTGATAAATCCATCTAGTCCAAGTAATCCTGCACCTCACCAGGTTCAGTAATACACAGGTGGTAGTAATAATAATAATAGTAATAATAATTTTTTGAGAAATTTTAAATATTTGGAAAATCAAATGTTGTGAAAACGTTATTATTGGTAAAATTAACTCAAAATTTCACACATTGTTGATTATTGCTTTAAACTTGGCTATCCAGTCCAAATGCCTCAGTCAGGACACACATCTGCCAATCCTGTGGGAGGTAATCATCTACCTCCAGTTCAGATCTTGGATCAGTCTAGTCCAGGTAATCCAGCATCTCACCACATTCAATCATAAAAAGAATAAATGTTTATATGAATGATATAATTAGATGTTCAAATGTTCAACCGTTTTCTCATATACAATAGTTGTTCACATTTTTGAATGTACTTTGTTGTCTCTTTTTTGTCAGTTCATTCAATGATCTTCTAGAACACGCCTATGCAAGCAAATTTAAAAGCAAATTAGGCTTAACCACATAATCTTAAATCGGTTATGAATAAGCTAAACAGCTTACTTTTTCCTATGAAGTAAATATTTTCTTGTGTACTTTGTTGAATAGTATGTATGTACTTAATGAACATTATTGCTGTAAAGACAATGCAAGGCTAATGAAGATGTATCTCCTTCTTCCTCTCAAATGTCTGCAGTTTCTCCAGCGGGTCTACTTTTTGGAGTACCACCTGGTCTCGAGTACCTCACTCAGGTCTCTTGCTCTATCAATACATCCTTCTGGAAGTGTGATGTCTGTTTACTATTTGTTATTTTTTGTGCATTTCAGATCGACCAGATACTTGTTCACCAAAAAATGGAGTGTATAGAGTGTGAGTCGTCTTCTCTTGAGTCTTTACTTGTTTGTTTTTTTAAGGATGTTACTGGCAATGCTTAAAAGCATTTGCTAACACAATAAAGATTGCATACTGTCACTATATGTTTAAAGCTGTTTAAAAGAGATATTTTAATCTGACAAACTTTGATCATACTTGTTTACAGTATTAAGTGGCTTTGAGACTAACAACCAGTATGAGGTCAAGAACAGCATGGGGCAAGAGATCTACCACGCCAAAGAAGAGAGTGACTGTATAATACGCAATTTATTTGGTCCAGCACATGGTTTTAAAATGCATATTAAGAATAACACGGACCAAGAGGTTATTCAGTTGCACAGACCGATGCGCTGCTTGCTGCAAGAGGTAGAACGGACTTTATCAGTCTAAATGAAACATTTTTACTTAAAAGTTCCAACATGATGGGGAACAAAATCAAATCTAAACTATGCAAATCTTTAACAAGCAATTATCAAGTCACAGCTATGTGCTATAATGAAAGGTGGTTTATAACCTACAACAAGATATTTCATATTTTTGGTTGAATAGATTTTCCCCCTAATTCTGCAGTCAAAGGTGTCATTTCAAACTAAAAAGAATATGATGTGAGTTAGTTTTAAAGAACATGCTTGCAAGCAGCTGTGCTGGATTTTGAGCTTATTTTATGGCACAGTGGTACGGGGGTTAAACTGATTTAGCATGAGATGGTCAGTGCTCTATTTTTAGCTGTGTGTTTACATGCTTCTTTGGCACATGTATATCATGTGTCTATCAGTATTTGAGTTATTCGATTTTGACAAACTTTCTTTTCTTGTTTTTTTAATTGCTGTACATTTCCCACCCTTAGCTTGAGGTACAGGCTCCCCCTGGAGTGACCATAGGCTATGTGAAACAGGAGTGGTCCTTTTTACCAAAATTCTTCATCCTGGGCCCCAATTTTGAGGAACTACTGAAGATTCAGGGGCCGTTCCTTCCATTCAAATGCTGTGGTGAAGTAGACTTTGAGGTAACGTTTGTTTCAAGCAAGATGACTTTAAAGGCATTTTAAGGTGTTTAGCATTTAATCTTAGGAGTCTTTTGCACTACTAAGAAAATCTGTCTTTAGGTAATAAGCGTTATTGGTGAACAGTCAATTGGTCGAATCACAAAACAACGGAGTGGTTTATTAAAGAAATGCATCAGTGATGTCAGCAATTTTTGTATCCAGTTTCCTCTGGACATGGATGTTAAAATGAAGACTGTGCTTTTGGGTGCTTGCCTCTTTATTGTGAGTATTAAGCTGACGGTTTCAAATCACAGTAAATATTGTATGCTAGCAAAAGTTCATTCAGAGCTCATATTTTTAGCTGATTTCCCTTTCTTGTTCCTTTTTTCTTACAGGACATCTTGTACTTTGACAAGGGTGGATTCTTATTACTAAAATTATTAAAGATGTGATGAAATGTGTTTGTTTATTTTATTTTTTTATGGGTGTCTAAATGTATAATATCTATTCTCTGAGAGGTCAGTATGGAGTGTGTAAGAATTATTTGTGTAAGAAAGTTTTGCGTCTGCAGATGATTTGATGGGGGTTTTTTTTCCAGAGAACTGCTTTTCTCTTTGCTAGGAACATGCACTGTTATGTGTTTTTCATATCCTTGTAGTTTTATTTGTACAGCACAAATTAACCAAATGTACTGCCATTCGGCTATTTTTTAACTTTCACAATCATATTTAGCTCAAGACAAAACTTATAATTATATACTGCTACTTTGTGAATATATATATATATATATATATTTGATTTGTTGTTACTTGTGCTTTTTTCAGGTTTCACGGGATTCATGTAGGCTTATTTAAAAAAAAACACTGCAACAAATCTGTTCAGTATTTCCACAACAAAATCACAAAGGAACTAATGTTTTTTACCACAACTTAAGCTTTGAAGCAGTACTCTAAAAACATGAAGAGTTTAGCCTTTTATGCCCACCTATGTTACATTTTAGACAGTCAAGGGCTATGTGACATAAGTTAACAAGATACTTGTTCTTGCCCAACCTGTTTGCTTACATTACAACCTCTTTACAAGAAAGGTGAAATGCAGGAAATTGGTGATGTTCTTGTAAAGTAAAAAAATGTTTTACTAATAATATAATATCCACATTATAAAAAAAAAGAAGAAAAGAAAAAGAAAACAAACTTTTCTGAACCAAATAATTAATTTGACTCCAACTGTTTTTAAACAGTAGTGTAAAAAAAATATTTAAGCCTTCGTAAAAAGAAAATAACTTCTGCAGCATTCACTTTTGTACGCACCATTTTTTGATTTGGCTTCACCTCTCAGCCATCTGGTTCCACAATATTGATCATAATATCTAATCCTCACTGAAGTGTATTGTATTGGCGGGGGGTGGGGGGGTTACATCAACTGTCCCTCATGGCAACATTATTTACAATTAGATAAAATAGATATAAAATGCAATTCAGTGGTTTGATAAGGAACATATTTCAATAGCCACAGAAGTTAACAAAAGCAATCAGTAGGAAAAAACGTGAATCGGCAGATACCCCCGAAAATGAGGCTTTGGAGGCTTGTTACTACAGTAAACTTGAATGTTATGCCTTTTAAATAATGTTATTAAGTCAATGAACTATTTGAGACCAGAGACGGAAACTAAAGGGTCCATTTAAGTACAAATTACTTCCATATTATGATATGCACACATGTTGTGGCAGTATGCGGCAGTAGGTGACATGTATGGGTTTAATATATAAATATTTTGTCTTTCTAAAACAAACGGTCGCTGAGTAACTGAAGGAAATGTAAAAAGTGTTGCAACTGCCCCCGCTCTCCCCTACTCCTGTACACGTGACGCGACTGATAGAAACCCAGCTTTCCTTCCGGTTTAGCTCAAAGAAATTAGCATTTTTTTAAGACAATGGCATATTTGGAATAATATGCTGCACTCAGACAAAAAGTACAAAAGCTATCAGGGCGGTACCTTTTCAGACGGTAATTGTATAATTAGGTACTATGTACCTTTAAGGAACTAAAATAAGGTATAATTGTGTACCTTTAGGGCACTGTCCCAATGACAGCTTTGTACGTTTTTATGAAAGTGTGGAATATCCTTACGGTATTTTCTTTTTCTTTGTTTCGTTTTAAAAAGTAGCTACTACGTTGTGGGCTACAAGCACCTGGAATCCAATATATGATATAAATGTGTTTTAAAAACAACGATGTCCCACTTTACAGCAGACATTGGAGCATGTTAGTTCTGGGTTCTGTCCAGGGTTGCCAGGTCCCAGAAATATTTCCAGCCCAATGACAACTCAAAATCCGCCCAAATGGAATGAAAACTAGCC
>JAUCMS010000127.1:9866373-9886472 GCA_032357445.1 Enteromius radiatus | reverse complement strand
TTGACAGAGAAAGTTGATGACTAGCTTCATGGTACCAACAAACCCAGATTGGAGTGGTTTGGTTTTGTCAACTCAAACCTAATCCTATAACTCTGAGTTTGTTTAGCCGTTATCATGGTACAGGCCCCTGGTTTTAGATAAACTTTAGATAAGCTCAATAGGACTTGTACTATAGATATGATTCTTAATTGCTTTTGAAAGAGGTGTAAGTTCTTACTTGATCAAAAATGCAGTAAAACAGCAATTTTTTTAATTGTTATAACAATAGAAAATAATAAAGTTTTGTATTTTAATATCTTTTAAAATATAATTTATTCCTCGAATGACAAAGCAACCATTTCAAGCAGTCTTCAGTGTAACCTCAACCTTTTAAATGTGATTATAGTAAATATTTACAAGATTTATGAGAAGCGGAGCTTGAAAACTGACCTCTGCTACCATGGTGGTGAGCTGAGAGAAGTTTGGTCGTTCAGCAGGACTGCAAGCCCAACATTTCCGCATCACAGAATATAACTCCTGCGGACAGTCTAAAGGCCTATCCAACCGCTCACAATCCCGCTCGACTCGATGCAAAATCTATACGGAACACAACATGTCACTTAAATCAGCTGCAGTTAATAAACAGAACACAGCATTTTTCACAATTTTATCATATTAAGATATGTACCTGTCTGCCAGACAGCCCCAACCAGGGCTCCTCACAGTAAGTAAACATTTCCCACAGTGTGACACCAAACATCCAGACATCTGAAGCATGAGAGAAAGTACCCACACGCAAACTCTCAGGAGCACACCTATAGAAAATAACAAAAAGGTTGGAATTACTATCCTTGATGTACCAAGCTGGTAATACTGACAACCTTTCTTTGTTTCTGGGTTTCTACAAATCCTGCTTCTCACCATGCAAAGGGGATTCGTTTGTGTGCTGTCATTATATAGTGGTCCCTCTCTGGATCCAAGCCTCTCATTAGTCCAAAGTCTCCAATCTTCACTAGCTCTCTGGAAGCCAAGAGCACATTCCGAGCAGCGAGGTCTCTGTGAATGAAGTGTCTGGACTCTAGGTACTCCATACCTGCAGCAATCTGTGTGCTGAAGAGCCAGAGTCGTGACAGAGGATATTCTCCCTGTCGTAGACGCAGAGTGTCGTATAAAGAGCCGAGGGGAGCCAGCTCCGTTACCTGATTAAAAGAATGTTTATGTTAAGCAATTTTTTACTAAAAAATTTACTTTTTTTTTTTAAGTTACTTTTGTTGCACAAGTGGTGACAATGTAAATTAGTGATTCATTAAATAAACTGATTTGTTCAAAAACATGATTTATTTAGGAATTAAACAAGTCTTCATGAGGGAGTGGCTGAATAATTCATTCAAATACATTGATCCACTGAGGAACATGCAGCAGTTACTTCTGCTTTATTTGTAAGTAATTTCAAGATTACACAAGGAAAAGGGCAAAATTGTGTCTAAAATGCAGGTCACTAAATATGAACTTCTTGAACTGGGTTATAAAAACTGGGTCATATCACACTCACAATCATGCTTTGGTCTGAATATCAGGGAATATTTCATTTAAATTTCTATACATAAAAATACCAAGAATCGATTATTATATATGATATTACAAAAAAAAGTCAAAATTACCATTTTAAGAGGATGAGTAAGGACAACGCCATACAGGTGTATAATGTTTGGGTGGTCCAGAGATTGCATGGTTGAAACTTCCTGGAGGAACTCAGTCACCACATCTCCGTATCTGGATTCACCACCCCTCAAGGTTTTCACTGCTACATGAAGCTTAAAATAGGGAAACAACACTGTTAGCGTAGTTTTTATTCCTATGTGTTTAAGCTTCTAGATGGTCAAGAAAGTACACATAAACATATTTGGTGTAAAGCACTCACCACTCGTCCAGTTGGTGTATGCCATACTGCTTTTCTAACTACCCCAAAGGAACCTGAGCCTAGCCTGTCCCCAAAGATCAGTTCACTGTCTTGGACAAGACAGGGGAGTGCTCGTGCTGGTTCTGACCCCTGGCCTGACCCAACACCATTAAACGGCTCACTTCCCTCTGGGGTGCGACCATTAAAGGCCTAGTAGAAAATAGACAGTGATGATCACAGGTGGGAAAAGTGCATGAATAAACAGACGGGGTATGTAAAGATGTCAAATACCTTAACCATCCACGACCTTGGTCGCATGTTGGTTTTGTAACGTCTGACAGCTTCCCATAATCGTCGCTGTCCTGTTATCAAAGAAATACCACCAGAAAGCAGCAATAAATACAAAGACGTACTGATACCCAAACCATATTAAAGGCACTAAATGATTACATTGACCAACGAAAATCTTCCAATAACAAACCTTACATACCTGGTCTACTAATGCCAATCTGTTCAAGGTCTGCTTCTTTAACATAGTTCAGGTGCTCAATACGTGTCACATTGAGTCCATCTCTCATCCTTATGTAGAATCTCTCGAGCTGCACGCTAGCAAGGAGCTGGTACAGCCACTGAGTGTCATGATCCATCATTATTAAACTGTCACGCAGCAACTCTGAGAGAAAACAAAAAGAAAGTAAGTACAATAAATCTAAACAATCATTATTTCTCCCATATGGTCATTTTTAACTTTGATTCCACAAGCTCTGTACACAGAGTACTGTTTCTTTTCTGAATAGAAACAACATGGCTGTTCCTTACAATTTGAGGGCTCACTGGGTTGCTATGGATGCTTGTTGGGAATTTGCTGGAAGCCAATGAGAAATCAAACAAACAAGAGACCTGAGCTGTGCTGAGAATGCCCTCTTAAAGTGCATGGCACTTTTACTTTACTTCCTCTTTTACTTTATTCAGTTTAAATGTACAGGACTGGTCCACATAGTATTTTTATTTGTAAAAAATTCCAGTTTAGCTGTTAGAGATCATTTTAACTGCAGTTCAACTGCACATATTACCAACTACATAGAAAAATACATGTTTATATGTCTGATATTATTACAGTTATTTAGTACAAGTAAAAACGCAGAAATGAATATACATGCTAACAAACAGCCTGAAAATCAAGGAAGCAGGGGAGTTTCTAAACCAAACAAACCACTTTTTTTCAGTGGATGTCAGTGTGGAGAGAGGTATGTGGCCAACCACTTCAGGCATGTGTGTAAAAGAGAATGATTTACCGGCTCAGCATGATTAAACTCATAAAGCA
Source organism: Enteromius radiatus (assembly GCA_032357445.1). Classification (NCBI taxonomy): domain Eukaryota; kingdom Metazoa; phylum Chordata; class Actinopteri; order Cypriniformes; family Cyprinidae; genus Enteromius; species Enteromius radiatus. The sequence goes on along the minus strand of JAUCMS010000127.1, from coordinate 9,883,269 downwards.
ATTATGCTATGAATGACCACTGAATACCTCTCTGAAGATTTCTAACTTGTTTGTGTTGGCAAGAAAATCCCCATTTAACAGTTTCATTCTGCATACATAAGCATGCAAAGCAAGGCTTGGTAAGTTGTGTTCAGAACAGTAAAGTTGTTTTGCCTGCCAAGCACTGTGTCATTACCTTCACATGGCCATGAACCTTTCAGTGTACAAAGAGACAGCTAGAAACTCTCTGCACACTTGTGTTTACAGAACCATGACAACATGAAGACCAACTCAGACACAAGACCTTTTAGTGAATAATCAGCTAGTACACCTCAGAAGAGACGGTTCTAAAACTATGGGGGCTTGTCTGAACAGGTAACGTGAGAGCATCAAAATAAGATTCTCCAAGACTACACACCCAAAGTCCACACCCCAAATGGCAAGAGAAAATGTAGACTGTGTGAAACTCAAGGCTCTAAAGTTTAGTTGACAATGTGTGCTCTAAACCAGATCTTACATTTGTAATAACTACAGAATTACTGCAATGAGTTATTAATCAGAGCTAATGTTTCATTTTAGTCCAAAATATCTTCAGGACATAGTGAAAGATTACAGTGCACATTTGATCTAACAGGTTGCAACTTTCAGGTTGGTTTTCCTCAAGCCGGCTTGTTTGATAGATCTGTGCTTCTCTTAACATTGATACAGTCTCTTCTGAAACCAGGTGTAAACTGATAGATCAGGCAGTTGTTATTGTAATCAAACATGCTTCAAATCTTTTGAAAGTCTTAAAAGCAGAAAACAGTATCCTTTTACAAAGACTTATAAAGAAGTGTACGCCCAGTGTATAGAAACAAATGACTGCTTCTGTTTGTTTGTCATGTTTTGTCAAAAGGTGTGACTTTAATCCTTTATGTTTAAAAAAAATAATGCTATAAATGTGTCAAACATATGCAGTTGACCTATGACCAGGTAGTTTGTCACAAACAATATGCAGGTCATTACTACTACAGTTTCCTATTTAATGGCACAGTATTAATTATTATATGACAGTTTATTGAGAGAGTTGTTATTGTATGAGGCTGCCAAATTGAGTGTTAGAACAAAATATGTAAAATTATTTAATTTTCATTCATTTTTTCACCTCTTTATTAATTATAACAAAAAAAATAATATTTATAAAATTGCATTTCATGGTCATGTAAATTAGCCATTACAACAAATACAGTCTTACACTGAAACTGAAACTACTCGCAGATAATACTGTATAGGAAAACTGTAAAAGACTAGTCTGTATGCTGTATATAGGCTTAAACCAAGATATACCGAAATATGGAGGAATTGTTATACACTGATACAAAGGAAAGCATTTACAGTGAAGTTTCTGAAAGCAAACTTACATACTCTTTGTTTCACCTTGTGCTATAAATCAGCCATGACAGCAGATAAGGACGACTAGATACCAGGGACCAGGTGAGTATTTAAAGCATAACACCAAAGCGGAAATGACGCTTTTAAAAAATTATTCCATGTTAAACTTTTGACCAATAATCCCTTTGGTTTAGATACTTATATACTTTGGATTTATATATTGCTTATTTCAAGAAATAGGCTAACTGACTACCTTTGTAAAAGAGGTTGCTACTTGCAGTAAACAAAAGTTTATACTTACAAATAAACGCTGAACGTTTTTCTCGCAGTCGAATCACTTTCTTCTATTCCTAAATCAATTGCACTCCAGGTTTAAGATATAAAACGTTCATTTTCAGCGAGTTTCACTGAAACAGTTTGTTGTAATCCACAGTGCTAGAATATAGAAGGTGTCTTAAATATTCCGTCTATGGTTAATCTGCTGTTCATGAGTAGTTAAGAGTCTAAGCAGGTGTTTTATAGACTGCGTCTGACGTCTGTCTGCGATTCCAAAGAGTTCTTCCACACTCCGCCTCCTCGCGTCCTCCGCCCTTTACACCAATATTTTCCCCTCACCAGCTACACTTTATTACATCATTCTGTGTTTTTTCCTCCCCAGTTTTGACATCAATGAGACACTGTGTCTCTAGGCTATTGGTACCTGCAGGTGAAACTTTAATTAGCCTGAATTATCTACTGGACAATATCTTGGTTGTCCTTTTATTTCTTCTTTTTATATATGTAACTACATAATGCAGCTATAACATTTTAAAAGTGGTGCTTGGAGTGATATAGGTTAAAGGTAGTTAATATTCAAAAGCAGCCTTATAGCTTTACAGGAAACATGGCGTATTTTTCTAGTTACTGGTTTTAAAAAATCGGGAATACAGGACATCAACAATTATTTAATGACAGATGACAATAAATGGGCGTGAGAGAGATCTTAAAAATATTCTATTAGTACACTCAGTAAGAAGGAACCTCAAATGACATAAAGCCCTGCATCATTAGAGGCACTTGAAAACAGAGACTATTTTCCCCAGTGCCCCTTTTAGTCATGCCTTTCTAAACCTGTCTTTCCAGTTTGACTGGATGTTTACAGACTTTCTTCTTTTCACAAAGACACCCACACGCACACATATGCAAATGCTCATGTGAAATCATGTATTAGATTACCCTTAGTCAACCTAGTAAATTTACCCTTTGGGTAAAAGGTACCTTTATTAACAACCCACTTCCTGGTTCTCCATTTGCTTCTGTATATTACCATAAATAGCTATCGAAATACAATGGGTTGGCCACGCTAACTTTAGCAGTAGTTTTGATGATTCTCTTTTGTTGTTGTATTTTTGTGACCTATGACCTACTCTTAAATATAAAAAACACATTACTAAGTATATAAGGGATTAATCTGATAAATATCAATCAAAACATCAAACAAATTAAATAATAATAATAAAATAAATAAATACCACTGCCTTACTGAATTAAAAAAGGTGATTTGGGGTGTTTAGGTAATTTTAAACAAATGGAAATTAAACTACCTGTATTGCATGGGAACATGCTTATTAAGCACTATACATACTATCATACAAATATTTAATTTTGAGCAGTAATTGTACTCGAAAATAAACCAAATACACAAATAAGTGAAAATCTTTGTTTATAGTAGTGAACCATATTGGTATATTAGATGTTTAAGTGCTGAGTTCTGAGAAATCCCATCAACTGTGATTACGCTGAGTCAACTGTGTGCTGCCATTGAAATGGCATTATTTTGTGTTTTTTCCAAACTAGTGCCTATTTTTCTGGTACAAAGTTCTTCCTTCCCATCATGTTGTGACTCAGGCCTAGAAACATGCATCCTGTAATTAACCATAGTGACTTATGTCAGACTTGAAACAGATGCCTACTGACAGCACAAGAAAATTGGATAAATTCAGCTGCTGAAAATATATATTTTTTAAAACATTAAACAAATACTAGATATTTGCTGGTATAGATTAATAGCCTCATAATTCTCATGTTTTTTTATACTTCTTATTTTGCTACTTTTGCTTCATCACACGATTTGATCCAGTATTAGAATGTTAATATGTTGCAATTATCTTGGCTTTGGTGTTCATTTTAACGCTGCTTTAGTTTCTCAGTAACGCCATTACGCGAGGTCAATGATGTCATCAGTTGCGCGCAGCGTTGCTGTTTATGCTTTCGTCCAAAGACCGCGACTTTGTTCATTGATTGAGGTAGAAATCCTCGTAATGCACAATTTGGTTTATTTGCTTATTCGTGGAAAATAAAGGCAAAGCTGCCGCGTGTGCTATTATCTTACACTGGTGTAAAACTACACGTAAAAGGTGAGTGATATGTGAGCACAATTGTCGAGACTGTAGGCAGCTGTTAGCTCGTCAGCTAATTAGCAAATTTCCACATGCCAGAAAACGGAAAAAAATAAAGCAACATTGAATTATAACACCAACCGTTATTGCAAACACACAGAACGTGTATTGTTTTTAGATATGAAATGGCTTTTAAAAGACTTTGACGATTTGAAGCTGTATGAGACTCACCGTTAATTTAGTCGTTGATACTAGCGTTTTACAATTATCTGCAAATTTCATGATTCAGGTTTGGTTATTAAATTACTTTGAGATGCATACTGTCAAATATCGCTAATACTAATGCATTAGATGCGTTTAAATTAACGTTAGAGTAAATCAGAGCAGTATTTAAAAAATGATATTGTATCTATTAAAAATGCCAAAATAAATATAAGGTAGCTAACATCTGCTACACCCTGCCAATCACCATGACTGATAGCTGGTCTTGTATATAACACTGCTGTATTATACTGATTGCCAGCCTGGATCAGAAACAAAATTTAGGGTACTGAAATGACCATTATTCTCATTCTTGCAGGCGGCGAGCTGGCGCAGGTAGCAGGTTGCCAGTGGACTATGAGAGACAGCGGTGGAAGCCTGGCCCAGAACCGCTGGCAAGGGGAACTCTCTTTGACTGTGAGCCAGGAAGCCAGCAGTGTTGGGGGCATGGGAGGAGGTCTAATGGATCCAAACTCCCCTCCCAATGCCACCAGCCCCATTCATCTTAAACTAAGTCACAAGGAGCAAGTCTGGGCTGGAGAGTACATAGAACCAGTTGAGGTTGATGAAGAAGCTGGATTTCATGAGAATGAAGAAGATATGGAAGAAGAAGAACAAGATGAGGAAGATATCGATTCTGAATGTGATCCATGGGAGGAAAAAGATGACGTGGAAGACTGGCAGATGCCATTTGAATCACAACCGCAAGCCATGCTCGCTAATAATTATCGGCAGCAGGTGTCGTCGCATGAAGGAAATGCCAAAATCAAAGCCAGAGACTTTTCTGAGCATCCCTTTCAGATTCGGCTTCATGGACTTAGACAGCAAAGGCTAAAGCGATGGCGAAGACTAAGGTCTAGTGCGAGATTACGCAACCGGCTTGTGCAGAATTGGAAAACGTGGAGACAACGGGCCCAGTGGGTCAGCACCTTAGGGTATCGACGGGCGAGGAGGTGGCGCCAGTATAGCCTTTATGCCAGCAAGAGACAGGATGAGCAGGGATGTGACACCATGGGTTCATCACAAACAGGTTTGGAATCAAGTGGAAGAGAAACTGGTGAGACCTTACCTTTTCTGTTTTTGTTTTTTTGTGTCTATATATATATATATATATATATATATATACACACACACACACACACACATAAGTAGATATAATTGAATTAAATGATTGTTTTATTGATCAAAATAATACAAATTCTACTTTAAATGCAATAGTATAGTACTATTGTGAGTAAAAATTGAAAATCATTGATTTTAGAGTAAATCAAATTACAGTCAAAGCTGCATTATTTTATATGTTTGTTCTCTCTCCACAGAAAATCATTTCTCTGATTTCAATGGTTTTCATGGGGATTCTCAGTCAAGTTCAACAGTCAGTGGAGGTCGGGAATATCTTTCTATGGCCTTGAAGCCCACCACCCAAAGGATGGAGATTACTCTTACAGAGGAGCATAGGTCTCATGTCCAAGGTAGATCTCTTGTTCTCTAAAAGCTTCAGAAACACACATCCTATCTTATTATCTCTTGGGTTATGATATGGAGGTATGTCTAGTGATTTATAGATCTTTAGATCTCGCCAAGATTGCAGTCTAAAGTGAGTGTTATATTTGAGCTGTTGACATAAATCTGGCCTTAAGAAAAAATTTTTAGAGCTTTATTTAATTTCCAAATAATCCAGACTTCATGTTTAAGTAGACACTGGTCTTTAAATGGATGACATGTCCTACACTCTGGTGGCTGAACCTCATGCAGATATATATTTATTCCTCAGGTCTTCTTGATGAGTACCTTCAAAAGTATGGGAGTCTAATTCCTGTACATTCAGATGATATTGTTGAAGAACTGAAGGGTGTCTTCAATGAGGACTTCTCTCAGCCTCACAGGTCTTACACATGCACAACCTCAAATACAAATACATATGTCTTTGTACATACAGACATCTTTGGAAGGTACTGAAGTTTTTCTCTGCCCCCAGGAAAGTCATGGTTCAACATTTAATTCAGTCCTACCAGAGATCACCAGGGACTGCCATGTTGAAAGGGTTTCGGGTGAATTACAAGCGTCATGTTCTGACAATGGATGATCTTAGCACCCTCTATGGACAAAATTGGCTCAATGACCAAGTTAGTTTTGAGTTAGAAATGCATATCACTATTTTTCATGAGTCTGCTTTTCTTTGTCTTAATGCACACATTGTTTTTCACCGGCTTTCTTAAGGTCATGAACATGTATGGAGACCTTGTGATGGATTCAGTGCCTGAAAAGGTGATTTATTTTTACATTTTTCTAATTTCTCATATGTAACTCTATTCTGTTATATTAGTTAACCTAATCTTAGTTCAACCTTAGTAACAAGGGTTGTGAAATACAAATATATCCTGCACTGTTCAGCAATCAAAGTATAAGTAGTGAGCATTTTCAAGTCGTAGTTTAGTGTTATATTTGTTGTTGATTGTCAGGGAAAGTTAATTTATTGCTTTGTTAAATCTGTTGTCATCTCCATTTTCAGGTGCACTTTTTTAACAGTTTTTTTTATGACAAGTTGAGGACCAAAGGCTATGATGGAGTGAAACGGTGGACAAAGAATGTAAGAAAACTGTAAATCTCTTTTGTTGTTGTTAGTTTGATGTATATTACTGTTTAACAGGCATCATTTATTATCATTTAAAACTTAACATGTTAACTTGATAGCAAAGCTGCTTAATATTTTTGCGGAAATTGTATTTTTTAGGATGATGAATAGATTTATCATCTTTAAAAAAAACATCTTTGATGAATAGAAAGTTCATTAGAACAGCATTTATTTGCCATATATTATGAATGTCTTTTACTTTTGATCAATTACTGACCCTATACTTTAGAAGTGATACTAATACATTTATTTGGGTCTATTTTTAATTATCCTTAAAGCAATTCAGCAGAATTTTTCTTGATATGCTTTTATTTACACAAGCACAAACATGTTTCAGGTGGACATCTTCCAGAAGGATCTGTTGTTGATTCCCATTCATTTAGAAGTGCATTGGTCACTAATCTCTGTTGATATTAAACAGCGCTCCATCACATACTTCGATTCTCAGCGGACCCTTAACCGCCGCTGCCCCAAGGTAAAAGCCCTACAAAAATATTGTGCTTTCTGTCAAGTCAAAATCATTTTCACAAGCTATGAAATTGTCTAAACATTATAAGTAATAGCTTCTTAACCTTTGTTTTTGTAATTTATCTAAATTAAGTGGCATTTTTTTTCTTTCCACAGCATATTTTTAAATACCTGCAGGCAGAAGCCATGTTAAAAGAGAAGAGAGATTTTCTCACAGGGTGGAAAGGCTTTTTTAAAATGGTGAGGCCAGACATTGCTGTGACTCTTACCATAAATTGCTATTTGACATTTTTGTAATATCTAATGCTGTTCAGTTGTTTAAATGACAATTAATAGAGCCTCCATTTTTTTGTTACAGAATGTTGGCAGACAGAATAATGACAGTGACTGTGGTGCATTTGTCCTGCAGGTATGTACTGTATATACACCATCTTCATTCTGAACTTTTGAGTGGTTGATAAAATTCTGATAATCTGCCAGAGTATTATACATTTATAGCTGTTCATCTAGAGGAAAATCCATTCATCTCTATTAAAAACCTCAAGAAATATGTCAGAACTTGTTGTTTGAGATGTCTTTTCCTCAGTTACAAACCTCTTATTGCTGTCTTTTTTTCCACCCCCCATTTTAGTATTGCAAGTGTCTCGCATTGGGTCAGCCCTTCAGCTTCAGTCAACAGGACATGCCCAAGCTGAGGAGACTTATGTACAAAGAACTGTGTCATTGCAAGCTCTCACTGTGATATTTGTGTAAAGACTGCACAGCCAGAGGAGAAAAAGATACATTTGTCCAAAAAGCCTGAGAGACTTCACACTGAGGATCTTTCTTCCTCGCTCACTTTTGTTTTGATTTTGTATAACCTTTCTTTTTGTTTTCGTACTGGAGTCCAACATCTTGACTGAGAGATTTGAGGTGATAAACGTTTGACAGCCTGTCTTGCCCTTGTGACATACTGCCTAAATGGAATGCTCTGTTATTGGCTTTTTTCTGTGTATAAAGATGTTGCAAAACTCCTGATCTGAAATGTTGGCATGAGAGTAACTCTAATGCAAGTGACATATCATGTCTGCAGTTTTGTTCTTAATAAATCATCTGTGTACTCATCAGAACACTTAAATTATTACTTTGTTAGTCACATTGCAATTAATGATGACATGAAGTGGCTGGGATTTATGAAAGGTTACATTATAAACATGTCAGTGAGGTATTCTGTAGTTATGCTGTTCACCCTTATTCAAAGTGGAAATAATACCAGTAAGCTGTTTTTTCCTCAAAGCATATTTATATGGACTATTACATGACCCACTAGTAACATCAGCTGTGAATGACTCACTTGCAACATTTATGTCACAAAAACAGCTCTTGGGTAATAAGGGAAGGGATCTTTGTATTTTCTGGAAGTGAGCACATTCATATACTTTGAAATTCATACACTGGTACCTGGTAAAAATGAGGGGGCAAACAAACACAAAATTATGTTTATATAGATAGATATAGATATACATAAAGACACGTAAGCATAATAAACGTGCCTTTTAAAGTTCCACCATCAAATCAGTTCTATTTTGTTACTTTAGTCACATTTTTATTTTAAATATGAATTATCAACTAATTAACAATGGTGAAAAATATGAAAAAACACACTTTTTTTAAATGATTAGTTATGAATTTAGTTATTTTATATTATATTATAATTATATTATATATAATTAATAAAGGTATATTCTTAAAAACCAAACGTTAAATGAAAACGATAAATAGTGGTTCCATTTCCAGCTAGGATTTTTCATGAGTGACGTCTTCAAACAGGCACTTATGCAGGGCGGTACCAATTGTTTGTGGACCAATAGGAGCTCACGCTAGGCGGGTGTATAATCTGACTGATCGGGACGATGGCCTATCAATGAGCTTTGGTTGTCGTCACGGTTTAAGTATTTGCGCGTTTCCGCCAGTCTACAGTCTTTTGTAATAATGTCGTCTGAACATGAAGATAGGTAAGATAACGTGTTCGAAGAATTTTTCCCGTTTGTGTTAATGATACCTGTTTACTTTAAAATTTCTGTTAGTATCATTGATTTATTTGAGAACAATGAATATGTTGGCTTTCATCAGCCATATAAAAGATACCATTATCAGCCGGTTTGGCACGTTCGTTCTCTCACGGTTCCCGCCTTGTTAAGATATTTTAGAAAAGCGTATTTTTACCAGGTAGCGTTAAGATAGGAACCTTTTGTTTTGTGTTATATCCGCGATGTTTGTTGAAAAGTCTTTTAAAAGGTTTTGTAACGTCTATGCGATGTTCCGTTAGAATGCCGGTTCTTGTGACGCAACGTGTCTCACGCGCTCGTTCAGTTCCTCGTGTGACCGGCGCGTCCATGCGGCACATGGTCGCTCCCTTTTTTCTGTTTTAACCCGATTGCCTACATTTTTAGAACTTACTGCGATGTATTTTACGTAAAAACGCCGTATTTGGTGCCATGAGAATACATCGGTGTTTCCTTTGTAGATGTAAGCCTTAAAACGAGAAAATATGTAGGGCACATGGCCTTTCTTGGGCGAGACAATGGGGTGGTCTGGCAGTGTAGGCCTAAGGCCTATTCTCAGATAGGCCTCTTTTGTAACTAAAATTGTCTCTATAAACGATAGATAAATATTTTTAAGAAAAAGAGAAAGTGCCATCCGTGAAAATATTGCGCGTAAGTTATACTTTGTCTAGAAATGTCGTCATGTATAGGTAAAAGTTAACGTTAATACGGAGTTGATGCAGAAGCTAATTATATGAAATTTAAGAATCTCCATTTAACGTTTCGTTAGATGAGTTTTGTTACCGACGAGTAAATGTGATTTAGTGGAGCCACGTTGGTAATGGCGCTGAGTGAAAATGGCTGCCTCTTGGTCATTTTACGGGGTTGTGTCTTTTAAATGTAAAACAAACGCGCTTGTAATACGTTTTGCGAATGATTAAAATTAAAATAATCAAAATCAACGAGAACTCTGCCCCCCCCCCCCCAAAAAAAAACCCACGTTGGACCGAATAACCTCGGCCACCATTTACTTTCATTTCATGGAAAATGCTACTGTGAATGGTGACTGACTGCTGTGATTTTACCTTTTTGTGTTCCATAGACAAAGTCGTGTGTTTAGGTTTTTGCCTGAAACTTCTTTTAAAGAAGGTCTTTTTAAACCTTTAACAATAGATTAGTGCATGTATGGTATGTCTGACTGTAGGTAATCCCCTACTATACTATAAGGGACTGTGTAACGATTGGTTTAGAATCCACTGAATCTATATGTAGTCTTACGTTTGTAAAATATTCTTTTTTTTTTTTTCTCTCTCTCTTTGGGAAAATTCAAATAAGCTATAATTAACCTCTCATTTCAGACCCAGAGACAATGGCCCTGAGGGGATGGAGCCAGATGGAGTCATTGAGGTTGGTGACTTTTAAAAGCCATTTCACCTACAGTTTTTATAAGCACATTTGATTTTTTTTTTTTTTTTCCCCCTCAATCCTTAAGAACTGATTCTTATTTGTTGCTGCAGTTTGTACTTTCTTGAGGAAATTGTAGCAGACTTCTCAAAAACAAAGAGTGGCAAACACTTCGCTTCTATAAGCATAACCCCTTTCACTGGGCAAGGCTGTGTCTGTCAATGGCACAAAGTCTTATATCTGTTAGGGGCAGAGCAAATCAGGGCCATATTCATCCCAGTCAGCTCAAAATAGTGAGAAAAGACTGTTTCATGGTATGGGCACAGATACCTGTAAATGCTGCTTTAGTTTTTTTTTTTTTTTTTTTGGGGGGGGGGGTAAATGAGGTAGGATTTACAAACAACTTTAAACACAGAAGCCACAAACACAGACCTGTAATTCATTTAGCTAGATTAGAAAAAACCCTGATCTCAATCAGCTTGTAAGTGCCATCCAGTCATCTGCAGTAATTCAGTTACGCTTAATGAATGTCTTTTTAACCGATGACCGTTAGTAGCTATTTATCAGTCACACTCATCGCCTATCAGTGTGGACTAGAACGCCATATCGATCTCGTGCACAGAGAGCAGCTGACCCTTTTCATGACATTGCTGTCACTCAATATGTTTTAATGGCCAAATGGCCAGCTCTTATAGCTAATCGCTTGGATAAAAGCCAAATTACTGTTACTGATTTTGTTGCAGGGTTAAAAAAAAAAACGAAATAAAGAAACAACGATGTTGGTTTTACGTTTAAAAAGGCAAACAGATGAAGTAGGGGTCTGTGAGTGCATTGTGTTGTGTTGTTGATGCCATGTTTTGTGGAGGTGGTGGAGTAGTAGTTATGTAATCTTGGTGTGCATGATCTCGCAAGTGGTTTCAAAATGAATGGACTGCTGGTGATTTCACTCGTGTGGGCTGCTTACTCTGAATATATTATGAAACCATAATGAAGCTTCCAGAGCTTATAAACCCATCAAACCTCATCTGTGCAACCCGAAAACCGACGAACGTACCTGCAATGTTTGTTGTTTGCGAAGTATGAGACCTGCAGAACGAAGGAGTCATAGACCCTGAGGAAGACATCAGAGGCTTAAGCTTGAAGAAAAGGGCCAGATAAAAAATGGTGGGAGTCAAAAAAGCCGATCATGCAGGAAGGAGATTACGCAGTTTCTCTCATGTCAATCTAAACCGCAGGATGTGTCCCTCAGCAGATGTACAGCAGGGTTATACTTCAGATGAAAGTCGTTTAGACAAATGAAGGAAAGGGAATGGGTGAAATTTCCATCTGTAAGAACTCAAACTCTTGCTGGGCTTTGTGATGAAATTACTTGAGAAACAAAGTGTTTCTTCAAAGAGACTCGGGACTTTAAAGTGTAAATCTAGTGCTCGGATGTCAGAATCATTGGCTTTCATCAGTTGGATAAATGAGCGAGGAAGAGAAATGCTTGTTATTAAGTGTGCTGGAACACAATAAGATCTATAACTGATTCGATGGAGAGGTTATGGTAACAAAGGCTCCCATAGTTAATTGAATCGAGAAGCTGTTGGGCCTGTTATGCAAGACATTTTGTACTTTCACTTAATAAAAGTAATTATTTATGTGTTTTGTTTTTTACTTGATTGCAAATAAACGTTGTAAATAAAACACAAATGTAGCTGTTTAGAGGGTCTGACTTTCAAGTTGAAGTTTTATTTCAGCCTTGTGTTATTCCTTTGTGGAAAAATGCAATGGAAAGCAATGCTTTTTGGTATAAACAAAATACCTTCTTTTGCATTCCACAAAAGGAAAAAAAGTCATGCATGTTTGGGAAGACAGGACAGTAAGTAAATGGGGACAATTTTCATTTTCGGCTGAACTATTCCTTAAAGTGTGTTTAATAAGTTAGAGGGATTGTACTAAAGAGACAGGGTGGATGTGATATTGATGACAAAGGGGGAAAAAACATATAGATTAGTTGATTTTGCATCTGAAATTTATAAGAATCAAACATGACTGCATGTCACTACACTATTGACAGTGAATGTTTTTTTTTTTTTTGGCAAACTAAATTTTAAACTGTCTTTTAAACTGTATTCAGAGCGAAATATGTTTCATTGTCAGATCTTTGTTATATATTTATAATAAAATGCTGGTTTTATAAGTTGTGGAACTATTTAAAACATATTATTGAAACAATTGTATATATATATTGTTTTGTTTACATAATATATATGTGTGTGTACTGTATATATTTATAATGTATGTACAAAGACACTTGCATGTTTCTATATTTAAGAAAATAATTATATTTGTATATTAAATATCTAATATAAATTATATAAATATAAATATTAGTGCTGTCAAATGATTAAATGCAATTTTTGTTTACATAATGTGTGTGTATTGTGTATATTTATTATGAATATAAATGCGCACACCATACAGTTTACTGTATGTATTTAAATAAGTAAAGTCTTTAAGTCAATATGTCTATATATTCATATAATTTATATTATAAATAAATACTTAATATATTAACATAACATATTATTCAGAATTATATACATGCATTTGTGTGTTTTTATATAAACAGCAAATGCATTTATTATGTAAACAAAATCTTTTATTTTGGATGTGATTAATCGTTTGACAGCACTAATAAATATGTATATGTACATTGTAAATATTATCAAAAGTGTGTATTCATACAGTACTGTGTAAAAGTCTTAGGCCACTAGTATTTTCAGCAACAAAAAATGGTTATAAGTTGGTTATTTCTATCATTTACGGTAGGGTGTCAGTTGGAAATATCAGTTTATATTTCCAAACATTATTTTTGTCATTAATTGTAATAATGCAGTGAGATTATTGTCTGAAAACAGCCAGTGCTGCACGCAGAGAACTGATCTGATCATCATCCAGTCTGTCTGGAATCACATGAAGAAACAGAACAAACTGAGACTCAATCCAGAAGAACTGTGGCAACGTCTCCAAGATGAAGAAAAAGAAAATACTAGTGACTTTTGCACAGTACTTTATATACACACAAATATCATGTAAACTGCGATTAATTGTTTGACAGCACTAGTATTTATTAATGAATTTTTCCAATATTTTACTATTAGTGAGTGAATAGTGAGACTGAATGATGCATATTCTGTTAGGATTATGTTCTGTTCCAGTCTACATTCTCTACATACAGTACAGTAACGGCAATCCAGCTGTTCTTACTGGCCGACGCTTATGGTTGCTGTCTGTTAACATATGGTATATCACTGTCAGATTTTAGCGTAAAGATTGAATGAAATGTATTTGTGTTTATTTCGTAGGCCTTAATGTCTCTCTCCAGCTCCTGCACGGGGATATGGAGCAGATTCGCAAGGATTACATGCGTCTTTTCACCCGCAACGTCTCTATTACTAAGAGGCTCGGTTTCTCCGATATCATCATTCCAGGTGGGATAATCGTGTTTTGTTGCTTTTATTCATCACATTACCATTGAATTTATGTTTTGCAGTGTTATGCAAATGAAATCTGTAGCTTTACGATATCTTTTGTCATTCAGCCGTATCATATGTTAATGTGGCCGCTCTGTGCAATTCATAGTAATCACGTCATTATCCAGTTAATTAATTGCTTAGCAGAATAAATACATGCTTTACAAGAGTAAAACTCTAGTTTTATTGAGTTACTTTTAGAGATATCAGCGTCATATACATATCATGATTTAACAGACACGTCTAACAAAGATACCACAGTCAATTATGTACAAAATAGGATTGATTTCTTTCTAGGATTGGTTCTTACCCTTTGTTTGACTGTAACATAAAATGACTTGGTTTTGTCCTTTTATTACACACAATGCACCGGTGTGCCCATATTTTATTTGATATTTGCTTTCACACTCTCTGTTAGCGACGAGGCTCCTCTGAGCCACATGTGTTGACAGAGTAATTAGAAATGTTTTGTGGTGTTTCTAACATTTCTGAGGACCTTTGACCGTTTCAGTTGAAATCTATTCACATTTTTCTTGTCCTGCTCCGTAGGAGTGTGCCGCGTATAAAAATACATACATATATACAACAATATCTTTTGAACTGCATTGTAAGCAAAGTTTTCATGGTCCGTTATCGGCATATCTGCACACAATAAAAAAATCGACTCCATTTTCAGCTACTTCTTCTGATAAGCTGATTTCAACACCCGATACCCAACTGGAAGTGCTGTGTTGGTTGATAATGATTTGTGAGATATGGTTATCTTCCTCCTGCAGGTGAAATAAGGAATGACCTGTATGTGACCCTTGAGAGGGGTGAGTTTGAGAAAGGTGGAAAAAGCGTGGCGCGCAATGTTGAAGTCACGGTCTATCTGCTGGGAGGTGATGGACAGCTTCTGAAGGTAATCATGTGTTTTCTGTTGCCGTGTCATGTTTAAATTAATAGATGTTTCTTTTTCTCTTTCTGTTCTTCCGGTTTATTAACGTAGTATGTTTTTAATTTTTTGTCCTTTTTCTTTTTTATTCCTCTTGTCTTGAAGTGGAAGTGTTTTAAAAATTAATAAAAAAAAATATTATGATTTTCGTTTAGTTTAATTTGTTTACTAAAATAACTAAAACTGAAATTAAAATAAGTTTAAATGATATAGACATTAAAAAAATAACAATGTCTAAAAATGTCAAACACAATAATACAAAATCTTGAAATACAATTAAAATGAAAAGTATCAAATAAATAAAATATTCTATATAAATGTTAATAATATCATATAATATAATATAATGATGTTTATCAAATAGTGTTACTATTTTTGAATATTAATCATGCCTTTGAAAGTGTTTTGAAAATTTATAAAAAAATACAAAGAATTTTAAGTTTAGTTGATGTACTGAAATAACAGAAACCGAAATAAAATCAATAAAAATTATATAGAAAATAAAAAATATATAAATGTTTTAGTACTAAATAGTAGCAAATTTAAAGGAAAATAAATAGTAGCAAACAAAATTAAATCAATGATACTAATATCTAACATAATATAATATAATATAATAGAAAAAAAATAAAAAATATTTGTGTTATCTAGTTTTTAAATAAATACTCATAATTTGTTTACATATTGTTCACACATCCCATTTATGTCGGTAAATAATTAAATGCAAACAGTTTCTTTTTCAAAACAGAAAAATATTTGAGCATGGTTGTGATATCAAATTACCTAATTTTTATTATTTATATATATTTATTTGGGAAGTTAAAGACTTAAAAAGAAACTTCTTTGGCCCAGTGGTTCCAAAATGGATAAATTCATTGATCATTTATGCTTCATGACTACTTCAAAATAACATGCACTATTGACTGGTTCACAGTACTACTGTCAATAATTATTAAAAATGTTATTGGGGTCAATTAGGTGTTCTCTGTTTCTCTCTCAGGGTCTGGTCTGTTGCGGCTCCGGGGAGCCTGGAGTGGATGAGCACCGCTCTTTTGTCCTGTATCACAGTAACAGCCCTCGCTGGGCCGAACAGATCAAACTGCCCATTCCTCTGGAGATGTTTCACGGCACACACTTACGCTTTGAGCTCAGGCACTGCTCCAGTAAGACTCCACTATGCTTGCACTTTTTTCTCGAAAAATTGATTTTACGTCTTCTTCCACCTTCTGAGATTTTAGACTTTGCAATTATTGACTAATTTCACATAACTACTGTTGCCTCTGTTCACGCAGCGAAGGAAAAGGGTGAGAAGAAGCTTTTCGGCTTCTCTTTTGTCCCTCTGATGCAGGATGATGGGAGACCATTGCCTGATGGGACGCATGAGCTCATTGTCCACAAGGTACTGTCTCTATGTGTATCAGTCTGTTTGTATGAATTGTATGAATCCTATTATATATATAGACTTTGTGTCTTACAGTGTGAAGAGACAGCTGATCTCCAGGATCCCGCTCGGTACCTCAAACTGCCATTTTCCAAAGCCAGCCTCCAGCCGGGCAACAACCAGACAATAAAGAACAGCAAAGAGTCTTTCTGGATCCAGTCGTCTCTTTGCTCCACTAAACTCACTCAGAATGGTGAGACGATGTTCCTCCTTACAATATGCCAAAAAACTAAATTAAGTTATCTGAATTTGAAATATGAGATTAAGTTAAACCTGATATGGCATAAACACATCAAGATGAAGTTAGGGGTGGGAAATATGACCAAAATGGTATATTGTGATATGAGTAATTTTATTTCATGGTAACGATATACAGGGCGGGCCATTTATATGGATACACCTTAAAAAAATGGGAATGGTTGGTGATATTAACTTCCTGTTTGTGGCACATTAGTATATGTGAGGGGGGAAACTTTTCAAGAT
>JAUCMS010000127.1:9849098-9859576 GCA_032357445.1 Enteromius radiatus | reverse complement strand
ATGTTTCTAAAAACTCTTAAATGTCCTAAATTAGCAAAGGTCTAGTCCTGGCTTAATCTAATTCCTGTATGGGAAACTGGCCCTATGGACATTATAGTAATTAAAAATAGCAGCTTATATATTCGAAAACGAAAGATTATTATAAAATGAAAGTTCAGGAAAGAACTGCACGCAAATACAACAGAAGAGCAAATAAGCAAAAACAGTCTAGACGCAGTAGGCCTATTTATTTAGTTCAGTCAGAGAACTAGGTTGATTCTCCCTTACAGGTTGATTCAGGTAGCCGTGTTTGAGCAGCTTAGAGCCCAGCTGAATGGGTGGATATCTTTTGTGTGCGCTTTGGAAAAACAACTGTGCTGTAACTTGTTTTGGACATACATATTCAAACCCATGAAAACACCGGTTTTAAAAAGCAATACAATAGTCATAGAGAGGCATGTGAAGCACATGTGTATGCAAACATGAGGGTTTTGAACGACCTGTGTTTGTGAGTAGGGGCCACACTTAACATTTCTGAGAAACCCTCTGAGCTGTCTCAGTGCTCTCACAAACCAAGTGGGACAAAGAAAGAGGATGGCAGAACGAGTTGGACACTCTCCATAAGAGGTTTTCTGTTTGCCCAAAATGTTTTTTTTGGATATGGCTATATAAGAATGAAGCCCCACAATTTGTGGTTTGATTGGCATAAAGGCGTAACTGTCAGTCACGAACAGAGGCCGCTCACATGGTTCACAAAGCACCTGCAAACTCACAAGCACTCACACCTGTGTCTACAAAAAAAGAGAAAGAAACAACGTAAAGCTTTGCACCCACACCTTTTCTCAAGCAATTACAAACACTGAAAATCCCACACCTATAGAAAGTAACATGTCATAAATTGTCATCAAAAGGCAGTAAGAGAAAATCGCTATTTGAAGACTTGAAAACAAGTATCTAATTATATATTGTGTGTACCATGAAGAGGTCACATAAATTTACAGAGAAAACATATGATTTGAACACAATTACTAAAAAAACAACAACAGTCAGAACACAATTTACACTGTTTGTAATAACTAATAAGACAACAATACACTATTATTTTATTTTATTTATAATATTGTACTACTACTGATAGTTTAAAATAACACACGTTTAACTATTGTTTTGCACTGCTAGTTATCACTAAAAATTTCTCAGGTCAGTCTTTTTCCCATGACCCCAGGGTGACAGGGTTAAGAACTAACAATAGAAGACACAGAAAGAGTAAAGGTGTAAAGTGAAACTAATTAAGTCATAGAAAGTGATTCAAAGAAAGCAGGTCCAAAATAATGCAACATTTGTGTGTGCATCTTTTAAAAGCTAGATCATTTTAAAGCGCAATAAATGTTATATAAATTACTAGTAAAAGATAATTAGTGTCTTTAAACAACAAAATAAGCCTCGATTTCGTTCTTTGCGTGCCTCTTACCTCTTGCAACAAGTGATCTGCTGCGTAAAATACCACACCCCTACAATTGTTATGGAAATGAGCAAAGGCTTTGAGCGCTGATTGGTCAGACAAGGAATAGAATTATACAATTGGTTCAACGTGGATGGCAAACTATTGCGGCTCAACAAGTGGCTTGTGGATAGAGTTGAACAGAGTTTAGGCAGACAAACAACTGTGATTGAAACGCTTTTCGCGCCCTTTTTTACTTTATTTTGTTTTTAAAAAAACCTTGTTCTAAATGTTCTGATTCGTCGTGCAGTTCTTTTCTCACTACAGCGTTTGATTTGGCCAGACAATCCCGGCGGTAAAGAGACTTCACCTGCGCCGGATTTGTTTGACCTGATTAGGTTGGCTTGGACACTTTTAATTGGCTGCTTTACGCATTGAGCGATTGAAACTCACAGTGTGTAGTGGCGTGATGTACAGCATGATGGAGCATGAACTGAAGACCGTGGGTCAACCACATACCCACCAGACCAGTCCAGGGATGTCTCCTCCGGTCAGCGGGATTGGAAATGTGCACCACGCATCAAAAACCTCTTGTCCACCCGGCGGGGACCCCATGGACAAAGTGAAGCGCCCCATGAATGCGTTTATGGTGTGGTCCCGGGGTCAGCGGAGGAAAATGGCACAGGAGAACCCCAAAATGCACAATTCGGAGATAAGCAAACGCCTCGGGGCAGAATGGAAACTTTTAACGGACACCGAGAAGCGGCCGTTCATCGATGAGGCCAAACGGTTGCGGGCCGTGCACATGAAGGAATACCCCGACTACAAATACAAACCTCGGCGCAAGACCAAAGCCCTCATGAAGAAGGACAACCCCGTCGGTAAATATCCTCTCGCAGCCGGCAACCTGCTGGCATCAGCCGTGGCTCAGGGACAAGGCGGGAGCCCGAGAATGGACGGCTATGGCTGGAGTCACACCGGTGGTTATATGGGAATGCAGGGTGACGCACTCGGATACCCGCAGCAACTGCACCGATACGACCTGTCAGCTCTCCAGTACCCGCCGGCACAGACCTACATGAACGGCGCCAGCTCGTACAGGTTTGTTTTCGTTTATAAATGCATTTATTTACATATTAAGTTTGGTATGGATTGACACATGTGGAGTTGTGTTTGGGGCAAAAGCGCGCAAAAATCCGAGCAACCGGTTTGGATTTTATTATGTGAAACCTTTGTGATAACCTTTTGAGGAAAAAATAAGAGTGAACAATTTTACGTCGTTCTCTTTAAATGGTTTCGTCAAACGTTAGGCTGATAGAACTTCTAGTGTGTAAAAGTATTTCTGTGTAGTTAACGGAAGTTTACTTCCCCGCCAAACTTAAGGTTTTTGTCCTGTATGTGCTCAATTTGCCACTTAATTTAATCCTCAAAACTTCACACCTTTTCGGCACAGATTTTATTTCGTTATTAACGCACATTTAGACTATTCGTGATTTGTTTATGTATAAACTAATCATTATTACACTTTATTAACTATTTGCCTATACATTTTATCTTGGAGTCGCCACAACTAAGCTGGCTTAACCTGTATAGACCTGTTATTTGCTTGTCAGCATTACTGGGAACAAATGCAGAGGCGTTTTATGTGTGAAAAGACACAGATTCTCCATGCTGCTGATGTCTGTCTGATGATCTGATGATTTTGTCCTTGTTTGTCTACAGCCAAATGTCATATAGTAGCAGCCCTCAGCAGCCCAGTCCAGTGATGTCTATGGTTAAACCAGAACCTCTATCCCATTCGCCTACTGGAGTACCAAACCACCACCGTGGGGCTTTCCAAGGAGACCTGAGGGACATGATTAGCATGTACATTCCAGGTGGTGATGCCAGCGACTCCTCAAACCAGAGGGCCTACCCTAGTGTCCAACAGCACTATCTTGGTGGAACTGTTCCCCTCACTCATATCTGAAGTTTAGGGAAGGCTCCCTGAACTCCTATTAGTTGGACCCTTATTGGGACCGTAGTGCCACACATAGACTGCATGGATTATTGAACACTTCTGATTGTTTACTACCTCCTTGCTTTGGATGATTTGAAGATGTCTGTTGAACCTGTATAGAAAATTTAGCCGTTGCAGTCTTGTTTTCTGTCTTTGCAGCTATCACGTTTTGACCAGGTGTAAATTCCTGTGACTTTAAGGTTAGGTCAACTCATTTCTTTTTTTTCCATATTCTAGCACAGCCATCCTCTTTGTTCCTGGTTCCTAAATGGGTTTTCTTTTTTTTTTCTTTTGTGCTCTGTGCAATGTTTAGAAGCAGTGGGCATAATCCAAAATGTAATTGTTGTACAAACAAGGCCGCACATTGGGAACTCCAAAAAAACAGACTGTCACGGCCAGTGATAGACATGTGACCTTGAGTGTAAATTTTTCGTTTCTGTGCCTAAACTAGCTCAGCACATGGAATAAGTATGTGATGGGTGACGTTGACCTAAGTGTCGCTTTAAATCTGGGTATTGGTGTAAAATGTTTTGGACAATCTGAGGGCTTTCTTCAAATGTATGGCAAGATATGACCATATAGATCGGCTGTGACATTGCCTAATTAAAAGTCCATGAAACTGTTACCCAAACTGTAATAGAGAGGAGAAAAGTAATTTGGTCACACTCTGCTTCGTTTTCCTACTTTAAATAATAGCTGTAAATTCATATGTACCATACCAGTGTGTATGTTTGTGAACTAACTTTTTTTTTTTTTTTGTGTATAGTCCTTACAAGGACATTGCACTCCTGTAAACTGTCAATTTTAGGCATATTTACAGAATGCTAAATGTTTGTGTCATCTATTCCAGCATTTCCCTCGTATGGGTCAAACTCGAATGCACTGATCTTCGCTATCAGTCAATGCACTTCGTTGGACTAGGAGGTTATAGACATCACCTGGTCTTTCTCATTGATCCACAGCATTAAGTTTGCTTTTGCCATTACAGTATGGTTGACCAGTGAGTTCAGTGGACTTGACTGAAATTTTCTTTTTGGGCACTTTTTTTTTTTTCTTCTCTCCCCCACAGTGACCTGGTTCTTTGTCAACAAAATGCAAAGTTATGTCAAGGTCTTGGGATTTGTTTTGAACTCATAATTTGTGTGTAGGAATTGTCAAATATGTAAGTCAGTCTGACTATTTGTTGCCACAAAGCTAGGTCAGTTAGTTACTAATGTTTTGGTTGATTGATTGAAGCACAATGAAAGGGGGGGAGAAAAAAAAGTTTACATTGCCATTGAAGTTTCCAGATTGCCTTTTAGAGTTTTTTTTTTTTTTTTTTTTTTTTTTTTTTTTTTGTACAGTGTATATTTCTTTTTTTTTTCTGGCTCTTATAAGGGCCAATTTTACAGAATAAATGACAATTACAACATCTAGGCTCATGTTTTGACTATTTTGATATCTTTGTGAATTGAAGTGTTTGTAGTGTCCAAGCTGCATGCTCCTGGAATTATATACCCATTATGTAAGTCTTCATGTAAAAATGGTTTTGTCGCCAGTCTCATTGTTTGTTTGACAAAGGAATTTGCCGTTTACTCGACCACGGTCCGTTTTAATGTGAGTAAAAGTGTCTGATAATATCTATCAAGATTAAAATTAGTTGATGTCAACGGTGGCTTTCGAGAGGTGATGTTTCATGAAAAATAAAACCTTCTGTTTTACAGTTATTTTATTTGCAACTGAAAAACAAATCATCAGGCCATTAATCCTTAAATCTCACACGTTTATTAATTCCATGTTGTGACTGCCTGTGCTTTTAAAGACTTATCAAGAATTTATATTAAAAAAAGCCATTTTAAAAAAAATGACTTTATTTAGATGGGGAAAAATGCCGAGTGTGCTAACGTTACCCTTTTAAATTTAGGCTACTGCATCGAAAAACTTGAAATTATAGGTCCATGTCGATCAAAAAGTTTGAGGAGAGGGTTAAATATAAAGAAAACAGCTAGAAATTAACGATTTAAGTGCGAAATCCTCTACTTTCACTGTCCACCTCAGAATAACCCTTTCTCCAGATTGAAAACTGGTTGTTGTCTCGGTCGTAATTGGCCGTTTCGGAGGCACATTGTCCGTTGCTTTTGAGCTCGCAGGTGTACGTAGTAAGCCACTGAATCCGGAGAGGCTCCCTTGGACCACTTTGTTCTCTTTTCTCGCTTCCCGCTGTGCGGAAAATTAGCGTTGCCTTCGTTTCTCCCCGTTTTCTCCTCGGCTTTAACCCCCTCACCACCTAATGTCATTCTCATGAAAATGTAAGAGCTCGCTGCGGCTAATCGGAGGGCGAAGGGAGGGGAAGAACGTGCACCTTTACATTTACCAAGATAACAGTTCAGGCGTGTTCCCAAGTTAGATGAAGTAAATCATTATCCATTATCATTAAAAAAAAAAACATTTAAAGGAAGAAAATTAAGCCCACGTCGTTTGGCATATCGTCAGGCGACTTATTGTGACTGTGTTTGGGGGGGTTAGAGGGCGGCTGTGGGTGTTGAGAAGGGTGGGGGTGCTGGATGCTCCGCTGAAAAACATACAATCACTTAGCAACGACCACTGAGGCTTTAACAAACTGTTACCGTGGTAAATTGTTGGGTTGCCAGTTTGCCAGATTAAAGCCAAAACTCGATGTCAAGAAACTGACTGAATGAGCACGACATCTTTGGAATGTTTTAGCTTATTAATTTGCGTTTATTATTGCGTTTATTATTATTATTATTATTATTATTATTATTACATATTTAAAAAGATTTTAATCAGTTGACAGCTGTTTCGTCATAAACCCGGAAACGAGATTAACGGTTGCTGTGGAAACAGGGGGGTGCGTAATATTTACATGCATTCCGAGGGAGCCGCTCCCCTCCTGCACGCACATACGCACAGCCTTCACTTCTCAACAGGTGAAATAAAAACTGATTATTAGAAGAACCTGGTGATTATGGGTATTGACAAACTTACTGTAAAGTTTTATTTGATTTGTATTGCATTTTAATTATGCAAAAGCATGTGTATATATAGGTAGGCCACCAGTTACATTTTTGTCCAGTGCCAGTTTAAATGTTAAAAGACACTTTTTTGTCTCACTCTCATGTTGTTTTGTTGTCAGTGTGTATTTTCTGTGACCATTATTTGTGTTTTAAAATGTATGCTTAATATTCACAGTGTTATTCTTCAGTTTTCACTTTCGTTTCTGTTTTACAGAAAAACAACAGCTTGACTGACATGAGGGTGAGTAAATAATCTCATCATTTTCATTTCTAAGTGTGCTATTTCTTCAAGCAGACTATATGCTTGTCTTTTATTTTCAATCTGTCTACAGGCCTACATCAGAACATGTTTCATCACTGTGACTTGTCAGTCTTACCTCAGACGTTGTGTATGCACAGGTGAGTGAGTGGGCGTAAATTTTTCTTCCTTTTTTTTAACTCAGCCGCTACGGTTGGTTGAAATGCCACCAGGACTGGATACACGCATGTGAGTGAGTCAGCCTACACGAGTGCTGCCTGTCACGCAATAACAGGAGGGTGGCCAGACTCATCCGATAACAGTCTATGTTGTGTCTGCCACAAAGTCATTTTATAGGCTAATAATATGAAACCCGTTTAAACAGAAAAATCTGTTTGTGTATACTTTACACAACATATGTTGTTTTGTGTACACAGACAAACAGTATAAAAAGTAAAAGACAAGGAAACAAAACAAGGTAAAGCAACACATCTTCACACCAAGGTTTCTGCCAAATCTATCAACATCCTGTATCTTGAGCTATCTTTTAAATCAAGATGTGGATGCTATTCTTATTTGTAGTAGGTGTGTGTACTTCATAAGTTTTTTGCTTTATTTATTTAGAAGGAAATAAAATGAAACACTTAGATTCTGGATTGTCTACAAAACATATCTACATCAAAAGACTGGCATAGGGCCAAAGCAGTAGTCAACCTGTCTACTTAGCTCATAGTTGGCAATATCCACAGTAAAAAGCGTTGTTTTGGACAAGACAACATGAGTTATTACTTCAACTTAGTCTCAGCATACATAAAAAAAGCACTCTTGATGTATATACAAATTTTGTGTGTGTGTATATATATATATATATTATTTTTTCATTAATTCTTTATTTAAGGACTGCTTTGAAATGGTGTGCTTCTTTATCTTTTTTAAATTTTTTCCTTAGCTTTTTTCCATTATTTTTTGCTTCTTATTTTTAGGGTTTTTAACATTCTGTGAATATACAATGTGATATTGTTATTTGTTTCTGTGGACAAACAATAATAATAAAAAAAAAAAAAAAAAAAGACTTATACAGTGATGAAGTAATGGATCTGATCTTACATACTGTTAACTCTACCCAAGTAATGTTATTATTTAAAAGGGGAAATATTTCCACACTCTACATTTTTTGTATTTTAAATAATAAGACTTTTGTTATTATGTTTGTATATTAGGGTTTTATGCAAGATCCTATTGTTCAAATATTATTAATTGCATTATTTTGGTGTCCTGTGTTACCATTTATTATAGTATTTACCTCAGTTCATACTTGTGATAAACTTTGATTCTTCATCTGTCTTTATCTTACCACCTTTTAATGGTTATCTTTGTTAACTGTGTAAAATAAATTTTAGTAGCAGCATGGCCTTAATAATTCAGCATAAAAGAGCTGTTGAATTCCCCGGTTTAAATAAATATAAGTTATAAATTAAAAATTTAAGCTGTAAAATGTACAAGTTGTTCTGTAAACATGTTTACCTTTTTTAAAATATGATTTTTCTGGCAGGGTTTTTTTTAACTACAGGACATTTTTTTAAAGAGTGTTGATACAGTTTTGATAAAAATAGAATGTGTAGAGACCCCAGAGGTCAAAGCCCACCATTCTGAGCAGCCGTGGCAGGCTTTGATGGAGCACGTGTACATTTCTGTCAGGTTAATGTGGTTAATAGAGGAAGCATTTGCGCAGCAATGAAAGAGTGATTGACAGGTAACACTAATGAGTGCACCACACCCCGGGCAAGACTGGTCTTGTAGCAAATCGAGGGAGAGCAAGGTGGGGTGAAACAGAGGCAGAGTGAAACAAGATACTCAGGATTGCTATTTCCAAAAAAGATAAATCCATCACCTGTGATTGTGTGCAAGCAAATTAACATGAAATGTTAACAGGCATACGTATTATGTTGTATTGTCTATACTTTGACAAGAAGCTGAGAGCTAAAGATGTTTACAGTCTTTGACAAACTGGTCTGACACATGAAATGTGCTGTGGGCTGGATGGGGCATTTGTCAAGCACCCCACATTGGTGTGTCCTGCTGATTACAAGATATAGATACAGGAAACCTCAGGTGAGGTGAGGGTAGAAGCCAAACTTTGAGGGCTTCTCAACAGACCTGAGGGAAAAAAGCTGTGTAATCCAGCATTATAGATTTTAATGATACATTCAAGGAAAAAAAAAAACCCTGACCAATCTCTAATAAACTAAGCCTTTTTCCTTTCCTCACTGATGATTATTGACTTAAATAAGTTACACTAATATACATTATGCAACATCAATTTACGCTACTGTTTAAAAGTAAGATTTTTAAAAAGGTTTTTGTGATATGTAATTTATATTCACTGCATTTATTAATTTACAAAAAGATAATATTGTGAAGTATTATTATAATTTGTTGTTTTTTACACATGATTATTTAGAAATCTTTCAAATGTGCTGATTTGATATTCAAGAAACATTTCTTATTTGTGGGACATTTTTAAGGTTCTTTGATGAATATAAAGTTTAAAAGAACAACATTTAAAAACATTTTGGAACGTTATATATTTCTTTTGATCGGTTTAAAGCATCCTTGCTAAATAAAAGTATTAGCATTTAAAAAAGTACTGACGCTAAACTTAGAGTAGTAGGGTAAATAAGGGTATTTACACTTAAATGCTATTCACTGACGTCTTTAAATCAAAAACAAAACGTGTTCACTGTCTAAACATTCTGTTTGATGAAAAGGGATCTGATGAGCATTGACAGTAGGTGTGTTGACATGAACTGCGCCTAGCCCTGCTGATCAGCAAGAATAGCCGGTTGCAGGTGGGGGTGGAGTTGAAAAGAGAGCCATCAGATCGGATGCTTTCTGCTTTTTGCAGTGTCTACGGGAATAACACTAACTATTTGAAAGCAAACAGAATGCTGTTGTTGAGCTGACTCTGTGTTTAAGTAGAATGTAGAATTGCAGGCTACATTTTAAGTGTTTATTTAAACATGAGCAAGCCTACATAATGTACACAACCAAAGAAATCAAATCATGCAGATAATAGGTTATGTCTTTAGAGGAAGTTACAGAGTAACCTATCAGAGTAATCTATCATGCTTCACTTTTATGCTTATATAATAAAACATAATTATAATAATAATTAACAGTTAACAGATTTTTCTATAGCCAACTTAATGGTACTTAACTTTTTTTATATATATAAACTATATTTTGGGGGAAGACAAGATGGTTTGGAGGTTGAATTGTAATGTTTTATCTATTGGTTTATTTTAAATGATATGTATGCTTTCATTTTTTTGTTTCTCACACATTTCATGCAATGCATTATCAATTCTTTAATTTTAATCTTAAGGGGAAAAAAGCACAAAAACAGGAATTGTTATCAGTTATATTACTGTTAGGTAATCAAAGATGTAATTTGAAATTAAATGTATGCTTATAAATGGGTTGCCAGCATTTAGACGTAATATATTAGATGTTATATTTGTTATGTCATTATATAAATCTAATATATATATATATATATATATATGATTTCATTTGTGCAAGAATAATGAGGTGTATAATTTGATCTTGTATTAGAGAAATTATTTGCTCTTGCTGCTTTATCTGCTTTTGATATTTTGATAAACGCTCTCATTAGATGCCTAGCTTATCTTTCTGCCATTTGCATTCAGGCGTCCTGTCTGAGTGCACCATTGTTCCCTTTCGTACGGTCTCTCCGACGTCACGTCGGGAGCCGACGAATAGGAATCTCGCTTCGAGATGGCAAAT
>JAUCMS010000127.1:9823569-9834722 GCA_032357445.1 Enteromius radiatus | reverse complement strand
TTCAGTCAGTAACATTATCTCATTTTTGACCAAGATGGCTTTTAGAGGCTTTTGCATCTGAACTCTTCATATATACACACACACATACACACACACACACACACAATTAAAAACAAACCCAAAATAACCCCCAAACAACCTGCTGTGCAAAATCCCACTCAAAGTTTAAATTCATAAGTTGGCAGCCCTGGCCCCTATAAACAAAAAAAGAACAAAAGTTAAGTATGAACAATGAGTCAGTTAGTGAGAATAAACCCATGTCCATGTGTTATTAAATAAGTGAAGTAAGTGTAGATGTAAATGTAAAAAGAGCTTAATAGCACTTTCTTGGCTACATGTGATCTATTCCGAATGAAAAATAAAAGTTGGCCTACAAGTTGCATATAAATCTTGAAATTGCACTGACTGACATAACAAAGGACTGAACAAAACATGATGTCTCAAGATGTCCGTGCATGAAGGTGAAAGAACCTTAAGTTCAGAAGCATATGATCACAGCTCTTCCATGAGACCCGAGACTGCTCTGCTGCGCAGCTTCACACTAGCGGTATAATATTGGCTAAATTTAGTTGATGCATGTAAATGGTTGTATATACGAGTCGTGTCAATTTAAAAAGAACAAATAGTGGCAGTCTGAAAACGACTTCCTTATTTCTACACTTTGTTCCTGCATTACAGAAAGGCCATTCCTGTTTGGCACTTCAAATGCCATTGCTGCTAATTGAACACCCCCTAGTGGTAGATCAAATGAAATATTTTTCTTTGGAATAGATTGTCTGTCATATTCAGAAACGCTGCATTGCAAATTATTAATAATTATAATCATAATCAAGATAAGTAATTATTTGGCTCTTGTTTATTGTAGGCATATATTTAATGCTGATAACATCACACTGTTTACCTATAAATAAATCACCATTTTCCCAACAACAGATAGGCGAGTCAACCTAAAACCGTGGCTATTGAGGAACTCTCCTTCATAAGCCATTATTTTAACGTAGCTGTAGGTTTTTCTGGGTTGCTGAAGAGTTTAAGATGGCCATTAGGGATTTGGCACCCTGTCTATTATTCCGCTGACTGTGGGTCATTATTGCCGGACAACAGAGGAAAAAGAGATCTTGGCGTGCTTCAGTGGAGTGTGCCCGTCCCGTAGGTGAAAAGAACAATAGTGAAGGGGCTAGAGGGGAAGGGTCGCGCGCTATGGAGGAAGGGGTGGGAAACTAAGAGATAATAGTAGTTCTCCTACTGTGAAAACACTTAAAAACTAAGATTTCTTTGCTATTGTTGAACGTTACCATCCTCCAACCTTTACCGTCCTCTGTCTTTGTCGGGGTTAGCGGATACCCCATTCTTGTTTTTGCTTGCATATTATAATAAAAAAACATTGCACCTAGAATTCAGTAGGCTATTAAAAATATGTTTCAAACGCATAACAGTTCTTTCAGTGCTTACTTATATGCTCTATATCAGTGTAAACACATAATTAAAAACGGCGATGAAATCCACAGGTGCATCCTTTTTGTGGTAAAAATTACTTGTCGCTTCGGTGTTAATAGTCGCTGAAGTGACAGACACTTTCGTTTAGTCAATTCTGTGTTTAACTATTAGGCTACTGACAGTGAATCACATGTGAAATCAAACTTTTGAACTCTTGCTTCATCTCAGTGCACCGACACTATGCGTGGAACGTGGGATTCGTGGTAGTTAATAGGCCAAACCCGAGACTGTGGGAAATTGTGCAGCAAAAAGCACCCATGTATTGTCATGGTAATTTCAGTGGGTGGAGGTTTCAGGGGGAGCTTGAGTACATGTTAAACGAGGTTAAGTGAGTCTGTTTAGTTTCTAGATTTATCAAGACTACACCACCGCAAAAACTCAAGTTTCATAAATTGTCGTGGGAAAGCGAAGGGTATCTAAAATATCCCGAGTTGCAGAAAAATGACGGCCTCTAATATCGGCAACGGTTCGGAGAAGAATTTCAACGCAAAAGAAGAGCGAAAGGTAGTGACATTTTCGATATTTTATGTTGTTTTCATGTATGCAACTATGGCAAAATATTTATTTATTTGTTCAATGCGGGTTACATGTACAACGAGACACTAAAATTTGAACCTAAGACGAAATGCAGCAGATTTTAGTAAATCGTATAAAGCAGCTTTGAACTTTGAATCCCTATGGACTTGTTCCAGACATGCTATTTGTGTGAGAATCGTTTATTGACAATAGTTTACAAATAAATAAAACGAATCTAAATTTGCTCGATTTAATAAAAAAAAAAACTATTGTTTCCATCTAGTATCCAAGTTTTTAGATTTTTATTAGTTCCTTATGAGTGAAAGACAAAAAAAATTAGCATGTTTTTTTTTTATGCTCAAATCTTTTGACTTATTTCATGTATAGGCCTAGTTATGTTGCATACTCACATGCAAATAATCATTTGGGATGTCCAATTAATATTTCACACTTCAGACATACACCTTACAGAACTGCTGTTGTGACTCTTGTATTGTCAAATTTGGACTGAATGAATCCCTTGGGGATGTCTAATGAATATTTCATGCACCCTAAACCTGGCTTGTTTATCATTTTAGCTGCGGAAACCCTTGATAGAGAAGAGACGCAGAGAGAGGATAAACTCAAGCCTCGAGCAGCTAAAGGGTATTATGGTGGATGCCTACAATTTGGATGTAAGTGACCCAAATAAGCAATAATAAATTATTCAAAATATAATTTAACTAATAAATTGTTAAATAAATTAATTATGTTAAAATAATAAATATATAATAAATATAATTTATTTATAATAAATAAAATTATGTTAAAATAAATAATAATTGAAAAATAATTTTATATTATATTTTTTCCCTCTCACTTTTCCTACAGCAATCTAAATTGGAGAAGGCAGATGTTCTCGAGATAACAGTTCAGCACATGGAGAATCTTCAAAGAGGCTCAGGTTAGACTTTTTTTTAACATGTATTTGAGGTTAAAATTATTACATACAAACAACCCCTACTGGTCTTTAGAGGTAATTTCATGATTGTTGACATGAGGTAAAAATGAATCCCATGGTTAAATTCTGTTTTATTTCCAGGTGGTAGCCTTAGCCCAGGCACTGGGTTTGAGTCTAGGCAAAGATACAGTAGTGGCTATATTCAGTGCATGCATGAGGTACACAACTTGCTCCTGAGCTGCCCTGGGATGGACAAGACTCTGGGTGCTCGTCTGCTAAACCACTTGCTGAAATCTCTTCCCCATATCAGCACCGAGCCTGGCAGCACGACTTCTGTTGGCACCCCCGGCCCTCTTCCTCTATCCCCTTCGCAATCTCCTCTAAACCTGCCCTCCTTACATGCCCACCCTGTCCACCTGCACACCCCTCCAACTCCTTCTCCACCCTCCAGCCCCACTCACTCTCCCAGAGTCCCACCGAATAGAGAGAGACCACGTGAACAGTCCTCTCCCCCCAGGTCTCCTTCCCCTCAGTCTCCAGCACGATTGGCCCTTCCCCCTTTCTTTCCAGGAGCTGATCCCTCTATGTGGAGACCCTGGTGAATGAATGCAGCCCAGCCCCCCATTTGCCCTCCCCTTGCCCTTCCTTGGCCTGCAGTCTTTCTACCTAATAGTTTCCATTACATTTGATCTCTTGGGAGGTTGGAGTGCTTTCCACTCAAAGGGGTGCATCATATTGAGTTACAAAGTCCCATGGGGTTGTGTAGTATCATTTAAAGCACTGTAGTGCATGCTTGGAAGCAAATTATGCTATGTCCATGTTTTGAGGGTATGATCACAAATGACACCAAAGCTGCCCTCGTTGATTGTATATACTAGTATTGCTGCCTTGAACACTCGTAGGGAACTTATATTTTTCTTTCTTTTTTACTAGCTGGTTTTAGACATCGTGAACTGTGGGTTTTAGGGGATTTGTTGAAATTATGCATGTTTCTCTACCTTAAATGCAAAACACTAATGGTGACTCAGAAAGGGTAGAACTGACAAGATCATTTGTGAAGAATATACTCCATCCTTGTATATTACAAGAAGAGAGTCTGACTAGTACCTCATATTGAAGCAGTTAAATCTGATTTTCTTTATGAAAAATCAGAACTGTGTATTGACTTTGTATTCTCATTGATGATGATATTGATGATGTCTGTAATAAAGGTGATTAAAAAATGTCAATTGTGCTGATCAGTTTGTATGTTTGACTCATATTTAACCTGTCTGGTTCTTGATCACAATGATAAAACAAATATTATGGGAAACTATATTATTTATTAGTTATGACAACAATTTGAACTTGAACATTATTTAGTAAATAATAATGTTAGTACAGAAAATAAAAAAAAACTTTTCAGGTTTGCTATTTTTTTTTAATTAATAATAATATATATATTTTTTTTGCACATTTACATTTTTAGGTGAACTATACTTGAAGGGAAACAACATGTACGTTTGATCCACGTTGTAAGAAAAACATGCTATTACTTAAAATAGCCACTAGATGTCATTATTTACCAGTCCCACAGTACTAGTTACATGCTAAAAAGAACTGCCCCCTAATGGATTATCCAGCGTTCTCCTACATTTAAAGCTAATTTCACTACATAGAACTGTCTGGCATCCAAGTTATTAATAGATAAAAAATGTGATTCATGTATATTTTGAATTAGAGCAGAGAGGGGTTGGAAAGTAAATAGAACGTGTTTTTAGGATAATAACATAGTATTTAATTTTGTACAAAGATAACGAGATTAGGATGCAATAAGCTATTTCTGCTCATGCAACATTAAACATGAAAAAAAGTGTGCAACCCACCCTCCGAAGGTCTACCTTTCCAAGCCTCATTTTCAGTCCTGAAAATTAAAGGGTAGATATATGAGTAGGCTACATTTTCTAGGTGTCCAGCTGTTTCATTCAACGTGGTTCATTAGGGACACCAGTTTGGACACGTCAATGACTGATCATTTGTAGTTAAGGGTTAAATCGGCACCCACTCGTGTTCATAATATATCCAGGTGGCAATGGACTATTTCAAAAAGACAAAACAGTTCTGTGATTCCAGACAATTAACCCTTAACTGTCCCCTTCGTTCGGGCTGCTCAGTCTTCCTTCTCTTTAAGTTTGTTATAAAATACACACATGCTAAACTTGGCCATGGCTGTCCTAAGCCGTATTCTTATACAAACTACTGAAAAGAATAAGCTGTGTGAAAAAGCTCAATCAGGTTTCTGTCGACGAAAACTAGTGCGAGCCTTGTGATCCCCAGATTCCCATTGAGGTTCATTATTCAGTATCAGCAGCAGAGCAAGAGCTCAGAGATGAATGGGGCTTTTGTTAGGCTTTGGATATTGTATGCGAGTGAAACAGATGGGGGTCGCATAGTTTGGGTGTACAGTGACACATCAGACCTTGGAGTTGCCAGTTCTTCAGTCTCACAGGAAAGCAATAAGATCCTCCGGCATTTATTTCCTCCAAATTTATTCATTTTGCATGACAGACAAAAAACTAAATTATTAGGAATATGTAAGTGTGTTATATATTAATTGTAGTGTTGCATACTATATATAATCAGATAGATAAAAACCTAGTTTACTATTTTTAAACTAAAATAATATGTACATATTTTTGTAAGTATAATATGTAAGTATTTTTAGGCCTATTTAATTCGATTTACAAATTATATTTTGATTATTTATTTTATAATTAAAATGCTGTCAACTATATATTTTTTAAATTTATACACACATATTGTCACACATCTCTTTAATGAACAAATGATTGTCCTCACATAACTGTCCCTTTTACTGAGGCAGCGTTAGCACGAAAATGTACCCTGGTATTAAGATTGCAGCAAGGATAAAGTTACACTGTCCTCGTGGACTGTAGAGAGCGCGCCGCGCGAGAGACAGACGGGGATACAGTAATGGATGGGGGTTGGGACAGATGGATTGTCTTTGCAGGCTGACGCGAAGAACTTCTTAAATGAGTAAGAGCGTATTTGTTGCAGTTCAGTTTGAAGGACAGTTAAGCATCTCTACGTGGTGGGCTGTTCATCAACACACCTTGGTTGCATTTTTTGGTGCACAGTTGGTGGATAACGGAAGAATCGATTCTCAGAGAAGTCTGGAGCGCCGAGCGAACTAACAGTTTTAAAGATCAGCCACAGTTTGCTTCTGAAACACATTTTGGGTGAGTATACCTGATAATGCAAACAAATATACTGATTAATTGTCTTAAGGGGTATTTTAGTCTATGTGGCAGCCGCTTAAGTGTCGTTCAGGATTCCTAGTCAAATAGCTTAATTTGACCACATACATTGACATTGACACTTTCGGGATTTAACGTATCCACCTTGAAACCCATGTTTTTCGATTCAGTTTTAAACTGTATTATGTCTTATGTTTATTTACTCGTACTTTTGTCTTGTCAACATATGGTGTAATGACATCCACCCTTAAGCGCTTTACAGTTGCTATAGTCATCCTGATTAATTACATAGATTATTCGGCTATGGGCTCGATTAGTGAGGGTAAGCTTATTTAGCAGGCAGCTGCTAAGTTTTAGAAGCAGTGCTTTGGTCTCATATGAGCGGCCTGTTGGACAAGGCTGGACTGTTGTCCACTCTAAGAAAATATTTCTTCGAGGTTTCCAGTTTCCACATAGAAGCAAGTTTCTGCAAAGGACCAACTGTTGTGCTGCTCTGTCTGGAGTTACACAAACAGTTTAAAGGGACAGTGAACCACCAAAAAACTATGTCATTACTCGTCTTCATGTCTTTCCAAACCTTGTTAATTGACTTGATTCTGTGTAATTAAAACTATAATAATTTAAAAAAAAAAACTGGACACTTATTTTAGTATGAAAATGAATGAGGACTGAATCTGTCAAGCTCAAAATAGACAAAAAACATCAGCAAAACGAAAAGAAATCATGTGACCCATGTGACTTACGTGCAGTACACAAAAGTCACTAAAACGATTTTGTGTTGTATGAATACATGGACTTGAATGCATGCCACATAAATGGCACTAGAAATTGTTCTGAAATATAAACACAAGCGTGCTCTGACAGTTGCATTGTAAAATTTGCCTCACTTTTTGATTGTTGAGTCTGAACTAACTAAGTTGTGATTGGAGAAAGTGGGGAAGATATGATTGACCTTGATAAGTCTTGTCTGGCTGGATTATGGTTTCATGCACATAGGCATGAAGCAATTGTTTCTATTGTTGTTTTTTAATTGTTTGGAAAACATTGTCTTTGTTTTTGGAGGAGTTGTCCTCTCCAGTTAATTCCCTTGTGATGATTCATTTAAGGCTGAGAAATGGAAAACTCAAGAACATTATAAAGAGACAAAGTAAGCAGCAGAGGCTTTTTTTAATATTAGACTGCTTATTAAAAATATTAAAACTCTTTTCAGCATTTAAAAAAATTCTATGAATGACTTTTATGGTAAAATACTGGTTATTTTATTTTAAAATATATATAAATAGAAAACAGTTTTTTTTTTTGCGGGCACTGCTTAATGACTTGTTTGTGCTCAGTTTTCTGCAGTGGTCCATGAAGTTGCACAGGTTTTACCTTTATTACAGGACTCCACTTTTGCAACTAGAGGTGAAAACAACAACAGTTTTATGTTTAAATAAAAATGGCTGTGATTTATAGTTTTTTGTTATGTTAGTCACATTGTGTCCGTTAAATATAATTGACATTTAAAAGATTGTTATGTAATATAAACACAAGCTTGCTCTGTCATTTGCAGTGTAATATTAGCCATGCTTTTTGATTGTTGACTCTGTCTCTAAACTAATAATGACAGTCTTACCTTAATAAAATATTAAAGTTGTGATTGGAGAAAGTGGGACAGATATGTGTTGGCATTGAAGCCTGTCTTGTCTAGATGGCTTATGGTTTTCTACACCAATATGAATAAGGAAATTGTTTATGTTGTCTTTTAAAAATAGTAATAACCATTTTTAATTATTAATAAATTGTGACCCTGTCTGTGAAAACCCTCCTAAAGTCTCAAAATCTAATTACAAGATATATTATTACAAGATAAAAAGGTTCAAAGGTTGATTTAACTATATTTTCAATCTTTGACATGGCCGTACTCGGTCAATATAAAAGATATCAACGTTACATATTCACAGAATGTTCTTTAGCTTATAAAGGATGATTTTATGTAGACCACAGTAAATGACAAAAAAATCACTTAAGGAGGGTTTTCACAGACATGGTAACAATTATGAGCACCAAATCAGCATTAGACTGTGTGTGACTAAAGTTATAGTCAGGATTATATTTCCAGAGGAGATTATGTTGCAGTGTTTTTTCACTGTAAAATACCAGTTTTGTTTCTTAAAAAAAATACATTGAAACACATTACTTTTCAGTGAACCATCATATATTCTCTACATTGCTTGAACAGATTGTCCAGTCATTGATGCTTAGAAGGCATAGATATCTGGTGCTGGGCCAGAGGTCTACCACAGTTAAACGATTAAAGGGTTTAAGTGTCTATATATAAGCATGCTTGGGCTACCTTAAGTCAACGTAATTCAGTAGGCCAACCTGTGGAAGACTTAAAAACTGCTCACACATCTCGTCTCTTACAGGATCCTAGACAGCAAGGAAAAAGTACTGAATGTGATTAATGAAATGCAACTACATCATATAGGATAGCAAAATATATGAACATATCAAGTTATAAAAGGGAAGAGAAAACAATTCACATACTGTTTGTTGTTGATGTCAATGGTTGTGCATCCAGTAAAAGCAGCCAATTTAGGTAAATGACAATATGGTCAGGTTGTATAACATGATTGCATCTTGAAAAAAGCAACAAACAAAACTAAACAAAAGGTAAAACAACCCACATTATGTTAAATACGGGTTCACTTTCAGATAGGATAAAATGCTTTGTACCAACTGCAATGTGTTTTGTGCAGTGAAATACTGCACGCATAGAGAATTAAACTGTTAAACTTTAAGAGACATTCAGAAACCAAAGCACTCAAACTATAAAGACACAACTGTTAGAACTGGATCTGAACACATCAAATGAGAATAACAAAGAAAGAATATAAAATTAGCATTATTTTCCAGATAAGCATTTCATGTCAATATAATAAATAGTAAATGTTTAAGTGAATTTTGTTATATTTGAAATTATTATGAAGCCAACAAATAAGTGATTTGAAAGATTGTTTCAAAGAGCCATCATATAATCTAACACATTTCATGCATATATAATTTAGGCTACAGACAGCTTGCTATGAGATTTACTACATTCTCAGCTGGATTCAGTGAGATAACATAGCGGAAGTGCTTCATCCAAATTACTATGTGAAGTGTCAACAATCTGAAACATATTTGATAAACAAATTTTGCATTCAAACAGTTGATTATCATAAAGTATATAGAGATTGAATCAACCAAAGACTGAATCAACACTGTTGTTTAGTAATTCACTAAGCTTGAAGAGTCTAAGGATAACAGAAACTTGTATGTGTTGCTTCAAGACAGTGGCCAACTTCTGTGTTGTTTTATTTCATATATCAAGTGGTACTGTTCCTGCTATTATTGTCCTGTAAACTGCTTCAGAAAAAAGGGTTAAATGGCAACTAAATGCAGAAGGCATTGCTATTAAGTGATCAACTGTGTATCGAATGTTTGATATATACAAAACTGTGGAACCTGTTTACATTCACCTACAACATTTCAGTAGTTCACTCTTCCTTATAATCACGTAGAAATAATAGCATGTTTGGTGTGATGTCCTGGGGGTGAGCTGTGAGCCTGGCGGCTTCCGAGCCCTGGAAGTCGGAACCCTAGCAAGGGGAGGGCTCGGCGTCCGGCTTGGACCCTGCATACCTCCAAAAATATCTAGTAAAGGACAGCAGGCAAATTTGCCCCCCAAAGAATGCATGGATACGGGGTGCTGGCCAAACATTGGGGAGGAAGAGGAGGCTGGGAGGGCATTGGCAGAAGGGTTTGAGAATTGGGAGCCTCTGTGGAGGCGGAGAGGGATGGCCTCTGCGGAGGCGGGGAAGCTAGAATATAGGTGAAACTAGGCACGATCTTAAAGCCAATAGGGGAAGAACCTCGGCGTGGGCTGTGAGCCTATGAAGAGGCGGGCAGAGCAATAAACCCCCCTGGCAGAAGAAGAGATCTCTGCGTGGGCTGGCCTTGAGAGAAAAGACCCCTGCGGAGGGTGGGGGGGAGCTTCTGTGGAGGCGGGATGAGCGAGAAGTCTCAGCAGAAGAGGATAAGGAGAACCTCTGTGCTGGCCTCTGGGGAGGCATAACGGAACGGAGAAAGACTCCTGAGGGGGTGGGATTGGGAGGGCCTCTGCAGAGGCGGGGGAGCAGGAAGCCTCTCCGGAGGTGAATATAAGCATCTCATTGCGGGCTGAGCCTAGGAGGAGGCAAGATGGAAAGAAGAGCGCTGGAAAGGCTCTATGGAGGTGCGTCGGAGCACCCCTGTGCAGGCTGAGCCTCGGAGGAGGTGAAATGGAAAAGAAGAGAGTTGTAAAGCCTCTACAGAGGTGGGTGGAGCACCTCTGTGCAGACTGAGCCTCAGAGGAGGCGGGATAGGAAGAGGAGAGCTGAAAAGCCTATACAGAGGTGGATAGGAGCACCTCTGTGCAGGCTGAGCCTCAGAGGAGGCGGGATAGAAAGAGTAAGACCTCTGTGGAGGTGGGGTGGGCTCTGTGGAGGAGGGAGAGCAGGAAAGCCTCTGCGGAGACAGATAGAGGAGAACCTCTGCAAAGGCTGTACCTCAGAGGTAGGGGGAGGTGGGGTGGGGAGCCTCAGCGTAGGCGGGAGAGAACGGGATCCTCTACAGAGGTGGATAAAAGAACCTCTGTGCTGGCTGGCCTCAAGAGGAGGCAGGATAGGGAAGAAGAGAGCAGGAAAGCCTCTACAGAGGTGGATGGAGGCACCTCTGGCAGGCTGGGCCTCAGGCGGGCGGGAAGAGGAGAGCAGGAAAGCCTCTACAGAGGTGGATAGGGGCACCTCTGGCAGGC
The DNA here is from genome assembly GCA_032357445.1 of Enteromius radiatus. Lineage (NCBI taxonomy): Eukaryota > Metazoa > Chordata > Actinopteri > Cypriniformes > Cyprinidae > Enteromius > Enteromius radiatus. The sequence goes on along the minus strand of JAUCMS010000127.1, from coordinate 9,823,693 downwards.
GAACCTCTGAGAGGTGGTGTGACGGGAAAGCTCGTAGGACATCAGCATCGCCCTGGCAATCATCGCAACCACGGTCACGGCAGGATCAAGTATAAAAGAAGAAGAAGAATGCTAGTGAACTGAG
>JAUCMS010000127.1:9808015-9823469 GCA_032357445.1 Enteromius radiatus | reverse complement strand
CATGGACATCTTGGATGACATGGGGGTGAGTAGATTATCAGCAAAAGTTTTTTGAAAAGTGAACTTATCCTTTAATACAAGTAATGGTCATCTGTCACAACTGACCACCGGATCACACAGATATTTGGTGTGAGCAGGACTTTCCTCAATTGTTACAGAGATTTTTAGTACTGAGATACTTATTGAGAGTTATTGGCTTTATTTAGAGCTATTTGTCATCCCAAGAATCCCTGATGCAGTTTTGCAGTTTTATTAGATTTCATGTGGTGAGGGGGTGTTAGTTAATTACATCTTTATAGTGCATGCCAATGTTTTCTGCTTTTCAGCATCTCTTTGTTGCATTGTCCTCACTCCAGGCAACACTGAACAGACCCATTATGACTCATGAACAAATGACTCTTTATGAGTTAATCTAAACAAATTTTAAATAAATTGGTTTGATATATGCAGGATTTCTTCAATTATTTAATACTTGTTTAAACATAGCTTCTTTTACAATTTACTGCAGGTTTGTATTTAGATTTGCCTCCGTCCAATCAACAATACTGCATTTTTAAAAAATCTTTCCGTAATCAGTTTCACTTGCATTAAATTGTGACTTTAAAATGAACTGACTTTAAAATAGAACCAAAATAACAACGTTTCTGAAAGCTTTATAAATTTAGTATATTAAATATAATTTATAAATGAGTTTATGGCAACAACAAACCAAGAATTGTATATGGTTTCAATCATTTAGCTGATCTAGACATGACTAAAGATAGGCTGAAATTGAAAACAACAACAACAACAACAACAAAAATAGGCACAAGGAGTTCTAGAAACACTTGATCTGTTCATATAAGCTACTTTGCATGCCAAATCATTTGCATTCCTGCTAAAAAACATTTAAAAAACAAACAATAGATATTAAAAATGGTTTTCTGTTATTCCATTAGGATTTATTGGTTTTAACAAGCCACCAGTTGGTGACCAATAGGTCAGTTTCCATTAAAACCAAATAGGCTATAACCCCATTTATAACCAGTAAAACCATTACGAAATTTGTATTATGATGGTGTATTGTTTTTTGTATATTTAATGTGCATTGCTTATCTTACAATAAAACATCGCATAGGACATCGTTGAGTAACAGTGTAAATCTCACCGCTACAGTGATGGATGTACTGTTGACTTTTATGCTTCGCTTTCAATCACGTCCGATCGTATCGTTTCTGAGATTCTGTATTTAGTGCTTGTAGGCAAAGAGCCGATGTGACGTCAGGCTTCGACTCACATAGCAGCAGACTGGTCCCTAAACACCCGCCCACATTCATCCAAAACACAAAGCAGTCCCTTTTCTCCGTCTAAAGCGACTGGTTTTCGAGTCTTCGACAAGCTGAAGCGAAGCACATGCACCTCAAGCAAACTGGAAATTTAGCGCAGTTGACTGCGGTCGTGCAGGTGCTCAGCTGTCGGACCATGGACGCACGGATGGAGCACTTCCATTACACAGACGTCGTCGGGCAGATTTGAAAGGCATCGGCCGAGATGCACCGTGGTTGCTGTTACCAAGCGCCGATCTATAGTGATACCGGCCGGGTTTTATCATGGTTTTCAGACGGTCAGCTCGGTAAGTGTGTCAGGCTCAGAGCTGTGCTGGCAGCAACTAACGTTACTGTGATATAAGACAGCGGCTTTCTGTCTTTGTCTGAGCGAATTCTGCAACACCCTTTTTAGCAATTCAAGCCAACCGTGTTGAAACAGGCCTTTTTTTGTATCATGCGTGTTTAATTTTCCTATATAGTGTTTTTTTATGTAAACATAGTTTGCAAAAAGCATAGGACAAAAGTCTGTTCGCTTTGATCAAAGCCTCTGTGATTTGCTGATGTAACGTATAATGGAGACATCAACCATGGAAAAGTGTTTCTGATAACAACCTTTCAGCTGTTTGTGTGTGTTTATTATATATATAGATTTGATCTAACAACAGATACACCTGCCTGTTTGTCTCTTCTGTTTTCCTGTCATATTGCTTGTCTTCCATTTTCTCTTTTTTATAATGTAACTTTTGTCTTTCCAACTACGGCTTCTGCTTTCTTGCACACTTCACATGCTCACATGCTTCTCCTTTAATGTGCTTTTATCTTTTATGATTTCATGTTCTATTAATGAACATCTCTCTCGCTCTCTGTGCGGCACAATTTCATAAAATGTGGCTAACCCTCCTTCTCTTGGTCATAGGAGAATGCGGTGGCTTGGGTGTTATCGGTTGGGGCCCGTATGGAAAGCACTCCTGGTATTTGTTGTCATCGCTTTCGCGGGACAGCTTCTGGGAGTCATCTTCAACAAGAGGTAAGAAAATGCTGAAATTTCTATCTTCATTCCTTCTCAAAAACCCGCCTTTACATTGTGATTGCATTCTTATACAGCACAGTGTTTGCTTACATATCTTTGTAATTTAACACGCAACGTTAAGAAATACATTTGCTCAGATGTTTCTGGATTATTTACAGCTTTAAAAATCTATAGTGCTTTAGTAACCCACTGTAAAAAAACATGGCTTTTTTTTTTCCTGAAAAAGAAATGCAGTTCTCAACAAAACAGTTTACCGACACCCCCACAGCCTCCCGCATAACCTGTTATCGTTTACTAGTTTTAAGCTGCTCCAAACCTGTAAGACTTAATTCTTTCTGTGGAGCATAAATTAAGATATTTTGAATGGCAAGTCATATAGGTTTGAATATATCAATTCAGGAGTAGTATTTATTATTATTTATTCTAGTAATATATGTGCCTTTCAGCAATTATAAGTGCTGGTATGCATATCACATTCTAAGAATATCACTGAAGGCTAATATATTTACTGGTTGAGGCTAATATATTCTCAGCCATTCTCTTTGAAGTTGTTTATTCTCTGCTTCCTTAATCACTTTGCCCCGCTTATCACTCTTGTTTAATTATCTGTAGCCTGGCAGACCTTTTTGTCTTGTTTAATTTCTTTTGTTCATTTCACTCTGCATCTTGTCATTTTTCTTAGTATATCGAGTGGAACGGGATATTAAATTTAGTTCTCGTTATGGTTTTTACATCATAATTTGTTCTTTCTCCACATTAGCTGGATGCAACCAGAAAGACCTCACTCCCTCTACACTCTTCCCTCTGAGAATTCACAAGGGGACTCTCTGGGGTCTTGCCAGCCTCACACCCACATCATGTTCCTGAAGACTCACAAGACGGCAAGCAGTACCGTTCTCAATTTGCTCTATCGCTTTGGAGAAGAGCGGGGCCTTAAATTTGCCCTGCCCGTGGGGTACCAATTTGGCTACCCACTGCCCTTTATCGCCCAGAGGGTGAAAGGATACAGTGGCCCTCATGTGGCAGAATTTGACATTATGGGAAATCATATGCGGTTCAACAAACCTGAGGTACATCACATGATAGCTGCCATTTTCTCAAAAAGATCTGTTAAAAATCCATCTCTGGTTATAGAGATTTGGTAAATTATTTAAGGGTCCATGCAATTAAATAGATTTACTTCTTTAGTGTTAATATTGTTTTTCTGGTGTAAAGTTTGTAAAGGCGTAAATTGCAAAAACCATCCAACCAAGTATATTTATGTTTCATTCATTATAAATACCAAATAGTCTTGCAAGTTTCTTTTGTTTGATGCATGTTTATTTTCTTCAAACAGAAACATAAGTAGAAAAACTATAAAAAAAATCTTAATTTCAATGTTTGATTTCAGTTACATGATTAAAGATGTTCCTTTTTTAATGTGATTCTCTTTTTTACTTCGGTTGCAGGTTGAGAAGGTCATGCCTGCTGACACCTTCTATTTCTCTATTCTTCGAGACCCTGTGGCGCTAGCTGAATCCTCTTATGCCTACTATAAAAATGTCGCCCCTGCCTTCAGGCGTGCCAAAGGACTGGGTGATTTCGCAGACAACCCCTATAAATACTATGACCCCAGACTCCGAAACAACCATTATGCCCGCAACCTGATGTGGTTTGATTTTGGTCTGGATCATACCTCCAACTACAGCCTCGCGCAGGTCAAGCGTGGTTTGGCAGCAGTGCGTCGGAACTTCAAGCTCATCCTTATCTCAGAGTACTTCGACCAATCTATGGTGCTGCTCCGTCATGCTCTCTGCTGGCCACTAGATGCTGTGGTTTCTTTTAGCCTGAACGCCAGGCAGCAAATCCCCAGTGGAAGATCAAGATGGGTGGGCAAGGCTGCAGCTCCGGCTCCTTTGGCATTAACTGACAAGCAAAGATCGAAATTACGTGAATGGAATGTACTAGACTGGCACCTTTACCAAGCTTTTAATCTCACTTTCTGGCAGGAAGTAGAGCGCTTTGGGCGTAGTCGAATGGAGTCTGAGGTGACCCTGCTTAGGACCAAACGGGAGGTTCTGACTCGCATCTGCTTGCGTGATGGCGGCCGGCCCATAGAGGCCAGTCGTATCCGAGACAAGACCATCCGCCCTTTCCAGAGTGGATTAGTGAAGATCTTGGGTTACGAGTTGCAGTCGGGACTGGACAACGGCACGTGGGAAGCTTGTCTACGCATGATCAGGCCTGAGATCCAATACAAAGACTTGCTGGATCTTCGTCAGTTCGGCCCTCGAGCCCAGCAACCCCCCGCCGCTGGAGGGCTTCCAGTAAAGAGGGAACCAGCAATACTCAGGATTGAAGACCGTAGGGGAAAGAGGTTGGTGGAGAAGGACTGGGATGGGACCATTCTGTTTCGTAATCAATCTTTAGAGCAGGTTGATTTAAAAATAAGACTTAGATAGTGAGCTAGTTGCACCTTTTTGCCTCGAGGTCGGTAGTTCTGACCCATTTTGGCTACACTGGCCTCTGTGCTGCACTACTAGAGAAGAAGGGATATCCAAGACATACTGTACAACACACTACTTTGTCATCAACTCTTCCTTCTTCCATTTTGCCCTTCTACGCTCTTATTTTACACAACACAGAGTTTAAGAGTTAAGAAGGAGTCTGTGGGTACATTGCATTGGTTGGAGTGAAAAAATGGTACAAGCATGCCATATGGAGTCTAAATGCACTGAGTGTCGTGAGTTAAGTATTGGGGAGATATGAGAAAATGCTGCTTCCCTGTCCATGATGAGCCATGGTACGTTAAAAAAACTTAGCAGTGAGTGCACGTTATGTAAGAGGTTGCAGTGTTTCAAACATACTGCTAAAAGCCCATTTCTACATGGGTAAAGTATCGTTGGTACGTTAACATTCAAAAACTTGGGGTCAGTAAGTTTCTTTTTGAAAGAACTTAACAATTTCATTCAGAAGGGATGCATTCAATGAATAAGAAGTAACAATAAAGACATTCGTTGTGATATAAAATATTTCTATTTCAGATAAATTATGTTCTTTTGAAATCAGAGAATCTTGAAAAAAAATTTCATATGAAATTGAAGTAATAACTACTGAAAGCTTAAAAACTGCTGAAAACTACTGACAATTGCAGGAATTAATTGCATTATAAAAAAAATTTACAAAAAAAAAAAAAAACAGTTATATTACATTGTAATAATATTTCACATGAGTCTTTATGCTGTATTTTTGATCAAATAAATGCATCCTTTGTGAAAACAAGACATTAAAAATGTATTTCCAATCCCAAATTTCAAAATGGTCATGCTGGTGTACATTCAGTATCACTACCAAGAAGGTAGGCTTGTGCATCCAATGAAATAACAGTTTGATATTGATATTGATAATGCATTTGAATTTGATTAGACATGATGGACATCCATTTACTGCATGTTGACATTCCGCAAAAGTGCAATCACAGACTCTTTATTGTCTGGCACATGAGATTCAAACAGTGGTACTGTTCAGAGTTGCTTGGAATTTAATTTTATATCCATTTATATGGGTAATTGTTCAACAGGAATCTTGACGGTGAAGAGGAATTCATTGCAAACTTTTGATTTCTCTGCCACACACATTCTTAGTGACACATTATAAGCTAACACGACTCCCACCGTTCTGTGAGAACAGCATCTCCAGTTTAACACTGTGAAATAATATGACCATTCATAAAGGGCAAAATGGGCTGTAGATTTGTATTTACCAACCTCAAGTGATTGGCCATTGCACTTCCTATAACAGTCTGTTTACTTATTGATGTTTGCTAGAGGTTGATTTTAGCTTTTTTTTTTTGATGTTTTGAATAAACATCAAATCTAAAAAATCAAGAAATAAATCAATAGATGGTGAATGTTCATTGGCATGGTAAATGCTGTAATTGATGAGGCCTGTCATAGACGTTTTAATGATCAGAACTCCACCTGAAATTCCAAAACTCAATGGTTATTTTGCCTTACAGTTAGTACCTTTGTGAAGCAGTGCTTTACTATCAAAGCTCGCTGTATTTATTATGCTTTTGTATAAATTTCTCTGTGTATCTTCTGCATTTATACTCTCAAACTACAATGTTTTTTCCTCTTATTGTGAGTGCTGAGAAATTGTAGTGTAGAAATTTGACTGGAATGCACTGTGCAAATTGCCCCATGTATGAACAGCCAGCTTTTTTTATGCAGATTTTAATGCACGGAGCAAGATCTAACATTACCAATGAATTTATTTCCTCTGTTCTAAGGCTGATGGTATTGAAATGAAGAAAACACTAATATGGTCACTGTTGCGTGCCTATTCATGTGCATCATTTATTGTATAGTTAGGATTTATATGCATGGCTATAGCTAGCAATCATTTCCTTGTGTAATTGAAAAAACAATGCATAATTTGACTTGCATTTTTCTACCCATTCCATTCCAGTTTGGATTGTACTATTGCCAGTTAATAGTTAACAGCTATCTTTCACTTTTTCTATTCACAGTAGCTTTTGTGTTTGCCACTCACATGTTATTGATAGAGCTAAAATAAAAAAAACTATTAAATTATTTAAATTCAGATTTTAAACAACAACTATGAAATTTTGTTTTCAGTGAAAATGACGTAATTGAACATGTATTATATTTTACAAAAAAGACAATTTAAAAGTCAATGATCTAAGACAACACTCCATTTTGATCATACCTTTTCTTAAATGTGTTGTTGGCAGATTTAATATTTCTTCCATTAAAAAGAAAACAATAATGATATTGTTGGAATCGTGCTGGAAGGAATTCACAGTTAATTCAATTTAAGCATTGATTTCCTGTTAGCTAGAGATGTATAGCTTTTATATTCATTCATCTCATTTTAGAGAAAGCTCTAATGAGTCTGGCAATATTGTGCTGTAATATCTGCATGTCATACAAATCAGTTGGTTCAGCGTCTTCATGACTCCTTAGGTAGATTAACCGTGGTACTGCAATTTAAAGATAAACCAAAGATGTACTGCTGTTTCTGTGCTTGGAATCTTGATATATCAAAAATTGGCAGAGTTTTTCATTAAATTCGTTGACCAGAAACGAACGCTCATCTTATACGGGAATGAAAAGAAATGGGTAGTAGTTTAATTAAAAGTGTGCTCTCTGAATAAGAGAATTGCAACAATTCTCTTACAACGCAGTCTGTAAATCAGTATCAGTCAGTTTTATTTGAGCAGGATAATTCAAACAATTCACATTCATTCTCTTCCGCACTTTTAAGACTATACTGATTCATGTGATGTTCCTGTTAAGTTTGTTCAAACCTGTTTACCATATTTATTTTTTCTCTGTTACTTGAATATATGGGGAAACCTCTGTAGATATTTCCATGTGATAATCCTGATTTTGGTTTACTTGTATGTAGTAAAATAAAACTTTTACATGTGATGAATTTGTTTCTGATGTTTTGTAATAGCTAGCATTGTTGTTCTTATTACACACCTTGGGATCTCTGTACTGAATGATAAATAAGGTTGTTTCTACAGGACGCATGTTGGATAGGTTATACAAATTTAAACAATGGAAATAGGAACTGGAACTGTAAGTTTGCATATGTCTTTTCATGGGCTCTTGCTGTAACCTTTATGTGTAGCCTGCAAATAGGAACACAATAAGCACATGTAGCCACATGTATCTGTAATTCTCTCAAAAATTTATTCAGTTTTGAATGACAATACGCAAAGCTGCAAACATTAAAATCAGGAAATTTAATATGAGTTGGCTTTAATGTAATTGCTTAAGCTAATGTTTACAATTTTTAAACATTTGTATCGAAGCTATTGACTTGTAAAGGAACAAAGGAAGGGTAAGACGCAGACAAAAAAAAGAGGGGATTTTATGAATTTTGTCAATAAGGACAGGTTTACCCATATTTTTCATGTTAAGTTACTATCTTCATTAATGCTAACAAAAACTAAACAGTTTTTACATTTTACAGCAGCTTCAAAACACTGGACTTTTCCCCATGCATGGCAAAATATAATTACGTTATTTTGTTGGAAATAATATACTCAACTGAACATCACAGCGAGCCCATTGTTTACCTTTATCGACAAGCGACTACTCACGCCTAGTTATTATCCCGCTCTACTCCATCTTAACTCGACAAGCATGCCTGTCATATAGCGCACTTGAATGTATTGTATACGTCAACTGGCAGCCAACCGTAATGGGACAAAAAATGATGAATGTATTTTCTTCAATCTGGTGAACCGTGATATTAAGTGAGGTGAAAGGTAAAACGGTCTCGTTTAATTTCTCGATTTTTGTTTGAATGGGAGCGTTATTTGCAGGGCTGCTGAGGCTAACCGGATACCTTCGCTGTATGTGTGCTTGCAGCGCGCTGTGATGGTCATGGTCTTAATGATGGAATCGCAATGTGAGTACTTTATGTATTTCCCGGCCGTCCCCATTTCAGACCTGTCGGACCCGGCCAAATACCGCACGCTCCCGCGTCGCAGTCACCTTTATCTCGGGGAAACCGTGCGCTTTCTGCTGGTTTTGCGCTCTCAGAGCGTCGCGTCGGTGTCCGGACCAAGCGGCACTGCGGCAGCTGACGGCAGCGGCTCGGAGCATCACACCAGTCGCTCTTGGAGGGAACTGGCCGGGTCTCTTAGCGCCGTGGCCAGCGTTAGCCCCGGCGACAGCCGGCAGCGGACACAGCCGCTGTATCACGACTACCACAGCAGCGGGGACGAGTGTGTGGAGGATACGGACGATGATGATGCTGCAGAGGTGGGCTGCGCAGGGCGAGGGGGCCCGAGGTACCGGGGCTTCAGGGAATGCAAGCCGCTCCTCATTCACAACAATCCCGGCAACGGCGTGAGGGAATTCCGCAAGGCTCCTGTGCAGGTGCTTAAATAAACACAGTATGTTGGAGAGTAACTTTGAACCGTTAAAGTCCAATGCTATGCATGCAAATACATTCAATGATAACAACACGGAAGTGTTGATGTTTCCTGTTTTACTAATGTGTTTGCCATTTATTATGGCTGGCAACCATACAACATACAGAACGTCTCTTTCAAATTATAATTGAGGAAAGTCACGGTACTGGAAAGGACTTCCTGTTTTAGTATTCTGGATAGAAGTATCTTTCAGATAGTGTATTTCTATAACAGTACTGACTTTAACCCTGACAGGTGCACAGAGTAATGTTGTTAACTAAATAAGATTTTATAGGCACTTAAAATCTAGAATGATAGAAATATCATTCAGTGATAGGATATTAACTTAAATTAAAGTTAAGATCAAGACTCCAAAAATATTTTAGAAAAGATTCAATCTGATATCACAGGATGAGTTTATGCCATGTGGACACCAAATGATGTCCTATATATTTTAGATGGAGAACAACAGACAAAAAAGAACAATACAGAGGATGAACATCTTCAGTGTGATTAAATCAAAAGTTAGTCAACACACACACATAGATGTTCATGAATGTTAAATGTAAGCTGGGTAAATGTAAATGTGAAACTTAAAGCTTTAAAAGGGCTTGAGGATTAGTTATTGTAATCAAGTCAATGGTTTAGGACACATATTTCACATACAGCAAAATTGTGACAACCCACCAAGGTACCATTTAATGCTTCTATGTTTTTTTTCCTATTGCAAAATCAAAGAAAAGCAAGGGCGATTAATTTTTCAAACAGAGGTCCATACCACTTTGGCAAATGAGGGCTTAGTCTCCTGTTTGCACTGCTCTCTTGCTAGTCACACACCCAGTAGTGCAAATCTTTTTAAATGCACCAATCCAGTTTCCGAAGTCAGACATTATAGAGTTATGATATTCATCTATAGCGCCAGGTTGTATGATATTATCTTGATATTGTCTCTGAAGTACAAGAACAAGATATCTTAAAAGTTTGTGTCAGCTGGACTTCTTGGACAAAATATATTTGCTTGAAGTGCCCATTTTTTCCAGTAATACAATGACACATTGTTAATGGTCACATGACGTGCAACTAAACAGATCAAGTTACTTTTATCTATATAGTGCTTTATACAAGACAGATATTTTTAAATCTGCTGTACATGCAATATTAAACGGGCAAATAACAGAATCAGTGATGCAAACTACTTCAGATATGAGACAAATTCTGCTGTAAAGCCACAGAAATATATTTATTAGTAAGTTCTTTATTTTTGGATCTGAACTTTAATGTAGACTCAAACCTCTTTTTACTTGTGATAGTGTCTCAGTCCACATTACTATATTCACTCTGGTGTTTTAGGAATAACAACAACATCAACAACTATTAACTGTAATCACAAAAATGAAGACAAACATACAAAAAACAACAACTACAATTGTACTGCAAAATAAAATCAATATATATTAAATAATAATAAAATTTTATTTCTTAAATTTGTCATATTAAAACTTGAAACATTTAAGTCTTTACTTATTAGTGAAACACTTCTAAAATGCTGTAAACTTCTGCCCACAAAATTAAATTTTGTGAATGTTTAAATTCGAGTGAGCCTAGCACACGTTATGTTACTAAATGCACATTAGTTTTTCTCGATCTTTTTGGCTCAGTTTGGCTCAAATGAAAGTCTTTTTCCAAAAGGAAGTTCAGATGTCTGAACAGTGTGTTTACATCAAATTTGACTTCAATTTGAATTTAAGCAAATTGCATGTATTTTGGTTCCACTGGCCAAATCCCTGACGCAACAAATGTGTTTTGAAGCGTGAATTATATGTTTTAGGTGAGTTACTTCTTTTTGCAGACCTGCAATAGAGTTGGTTGATGTTCTAACAAACAGTCGTGACAATTGCACTTAAAGTTTAGAGAATGCTAAGACTTTTTCTAAAAAAATGTTTTATTGAATAACTGTGAACTCTTTCAGCACATGCAGAGATGGGGTTTGCTGCATTTACTAAAAACTAAACTAAAAGCTAATTGCTGAATACAACTTTAGCACTTTAGGGTTTTGGGAACCCCTGTTTTTACACCTAAACTAAAAATAGAGTCTTCTTCCATGTATCACCTTGAAGTGTTACATTTTGGGTTTTTTTTCAGTCTCCTGTGGATGAGCCAGTTGTTTTAAGCGATGAGGTCATTTTCCCCCTGACAGTGTCTCTGGATAAGCTTCCTGTCAACACTCTCAAAGTGAAGGTATGACTGTGTTTTTGTGTTCTGTGTTTTGTGTGTTCATGCATATGGTTGTATGTTTTCAGTTGATACTAGTATGGTGGCATTGCAGAACAGAAAGGAATGCATTTCTTCACAATTGTGTTGCTGATTAGTTTGTGCAAGGCGGTGTGAGTGTGTGCGTGTAGATAAAATCAGACACCAGTGCTCATTATTGGTCATGCTGCATGTGTTGCTCTGATACACTTAAATGTATGTGTGTTCTCTCTATGCAGATAATTGTAACTGTGTGGAAACAAGAAGAGGAGAAAGCTGAGATCCAAGAGCATGGCTACCTCAGCATTCTCCAACAAAAGAGCCCCTGCCAAACATTTCGCCAGGATCTGAACACGTTCAAAGCGCAGGGTGACCTTTTTCTTCCTTCATCACAATACTGCACGTTGTCATTATTGATTTAGGAGCTCCGGCATCTGCCTTTTTCACTCATCATCACTTCATCATCACTTCATTGCTTTCCTTTCATTATTTTTCCTGTCTTTCTATCTTTTTCTGCAGTTCTTGTAAATGTCAATGTAGTCTTTTTTCTGATTTGTCACTTACATTCCTGAAATGCCATTTGTTTTGGAAAACCTTTGAACTGTTAAATTATATTTTTTATGAATTTTTGCTGGTTAGGAGATTGTTTAAATTGGTGTTGTTTTCTTTTGTTTGCTAACAGTCAGCACCACACTTAATGTCCTGCCCCCTCCGACTGTAAAGTGTCAGCAAATGACAGTCTCAGGGAGACACTTAACTGTCCTCAAAGGTAATTTCAGTCCTATTTCTAGTAGTTTGTCTTCATATTTGTAATCTTGGACCACAAAAGGGCCGATTTTTATTAATACATGGTTTGTTAGCACAGGACAATATTTGGTCGAGATACAACTATTTGAAAATCTGTAAACTGAGGGTGCAAAAATCTAAATATTGAGAAAATCGCCTTTAAAGTTGTCTAAACCTTAGCAATACATATTACTAATCACTAATTAAATTTTGATATGTTTATTGTACAAAATATCATCATGGAACATGACCTTTAATTAATATCCTAATGATTTTTGGCATAAAAGAACAAATTATAATTTTGCCCCATACAATGTATTGTTGGCTGTTGCTACATATATATTTGTTTGACTTGAGACTTGTTTTGTGGTCCGGGGTCACATTTTATAAGCATAAATGATATATATATGCACACACTGTCATTCAAAAGTTTGGGGTCATTAAGGTTTTTTTGTTGTTGTTTTAAAGAAATAATACTTTTGTTCAACGGGGATCTATTCAATTGATCACAAATGACATAACAGACAATTATAATGTTATTCAAATAAATGCTGCTCTTTTAACATGTCTATTGAATAAAAAGTCCTAGAGGAGACTGTATCATGGTTTTCAGAAAAATATTAAGCTGCTTGACTGTTTTCAGCACTGATAATAATAAGCAATGATATTCGAGCACCATATCACGTATCAGAATGATTTCTGAGAGATCATGTATCACTGAAGAGTGGAGTAATTGCTGCTAAAAAAATAATCATCACAAGAATAAATTGCATTTTAAAATATATGAAAATAAAATATGTTTGGATATGTTTATTTGGCTTTATTAGGCTGCCTGTTCAAAAAGATATAATGAATGTATGGGAAAAACATAGGCTGGAAAGATGCACCAAACTGGTGTAGTGAAAGCACATCAGAAGACATAATTTGCGCATAAGTAGGCTCTGTAGTTTTATGTAGTGTATGCAGTGCCTCTTATTCTTGTGGTTTCCTGTATCTTTATGTGATAGATATCCTGTTTATGTATGTTCGAACATCTGACTGTTTCAGTGTTAAATGGGAGTTCTCAAGAGGAAGTGTGCGTGCGTGACATCAAAATCCTCCCCAACTTCAATGCTTCATACTTACCAATGATGCCAGATGGCTCGGTGCTGCTGGTGGACAATGTTTGGTAAGAGAAAACATTACATGTGACCTCGCACACATCTGTGAGTGTGATTACAATACATCCTCAAACAGTTTGTTATAAATCTGTTGCTAATACCACCTCTGCTGTGTATTCAGCTTGACCGACTTCAAAGTTCCAACATTGTTTTGTAGATAACACAAGATATATTGGTAAACTTAATGCTATCTATTAACTTCTAAACATAATAATTTGTTTAAGAAATGGAACACAAAATCTTCAGATGTTACAGAGTGTTCAACATTGTGACTGTAGTGATGTCAAAACTATATTTAAATGCTATGATGTATACCTAATATTTATTTGATACACCTTGTTCTTTTGGCATATTTTTAACTATTTATCTACACTATTTTTTAAAAAACAAAATACAGAACCAAAGCTTCAAAAAACTTTTTGAAGTAGTGCTATTTCACTGAAGAAATGTTAATATAATTGTGCTCTGTTTTTAAAATATGCCGTCCATTAATAATAAATTGCAGTTTTGAATGTTTTCATATATCACACGTTTTGATTTTACCCTCACCCTTGTTTACTGGCTTCAGTCATCAGTCAGGAGAAGTTGCCATGGCATCATTTTACAGAATGGACAGTGAGTCCAGTCACCTTCCCAGCATGCTCAATGCTCTAGAGGAGCAGAACTTTCTCTTCCAACTGCAGCTCAATAACCAGCCACAAGATGATTCAAATGAGGTGGGCTGTCATAATAATTTGTGTGAAAACAGGCTACAAATATGTATTTATCTTCTTTGCAATAATTTAAAACATTAATGATGCAAATGTATTTAAAAATTAAACAGTATTAATGAAATTGTATGTTTCTTGTTGCTATAGGGACTAGAGGTACCATTAGTTGCAGTCTTACAGTGGTCCACTTCTAAATTGCCCTTCACCAACTCTATCTACACTCACTATAGTCTCCCTAGTGTGAGACTGGACCGTCCGCGCTTCATTATGACTGCCAGCTGCCCCAGTGCTGTCAAGGCTCGCGAGCATTTCCGGGTGCGATATACCCTTCTCAACAACTTGCAGGACTTCTTGGCGGTCCGACTAGTTTGGACTCCTGAAGGTAAGGATGATTAAACCACAAAAATAAGTGCCATAAGTTTAAGAACAGTTGGGTGCGCATGGAGTTGCAGAGTGATTGAATTGATTAGTGTGACTGCTTAACCATATTAACATATAACACCCGAAAATGATTTCCTCTCATAATATTTCAGAAATCATGTTGAGTGATCTCTATCAGCTGTTCAGTATCAGAATTAGTGATGCTAGATTGTGAATGAGTTACTTGATCTAATCTGTCAAACTGGTTTGGTCTGAAAATTGTGATTCTGTTTGATTCATATGGACAGTTCTTTCAAACACTGAATCATTTGCAGTGGCTACTTACAGTGGTATAATAGGATATTTTTCAAGTCTGAAAAGAAAAAGGAGATTGTGGACGAGGTGGATTTTTTCCCCCCTACAATCTATTGTAGTTTGTCAGCTGTAAAGCAAACAAGCTTGCACTGGCCCTTTATGGGCCCACTTAAGGCTAGCCTAAGGCAGGGCACCTGGGAATTTGATCATTGGTAAAACACTTAGCCCCTAGGAAGCCCTCACTAGAAAAGATTTAGTTTTTTTGAAGAAAGTCTTTTGTTGTTATGGGCACGTTTAATGATCTCACTAAGTCGCGTATGAAATAATGTCTGTGTGCGTGTGTGAAACAACAAACCGACGATTTATAGGCTTAATCATTTTTAGATTTACTGTATGTACATTTTTGTGATTAATTGTGGCTGGAATAATAATGTAGCTGTAAAAATAGTGGCCTGCTGAATTTGAAATACATACATCTTCATGACTAGATAGGCACGGTGAGTTTGTCTTTTTTGTCTCTATGCAATGTTGCAGGATTTTAGCTCGATTTCATTTTTATCTCAAACCGTATGCATAACCCCTTGATCGTCTTGCTGTCTGCC
>JAUCMS010000127.1:9724285-9779802 GCA_032357445.1 Enteromius radiatus | reverse complement strand
GTGTGTTAAATATTTTAACACACTGAATGTGTAAAGATGAATAACACACTGGTTGAGTTAAAAGTAACACAAAATGTTTTGTCCTTAACTAGACACACAGGTTAAGGTGTTAAGATATAACACAGGTTGTGTTGTTTTTAAAACATCTGTTTTAAGAGTGTGGCATTGCATATAATTATTAGTCAGTTCATAATCGCATGTCAATATTTAATAGAAACAGACATAAGTTAACCATTAACAACTGAATTTGTCTAGTTCTCTGAGCCAGGATCCAAGTTCTATGTAATTCTCAGATAAAATATGCTCCTATAAGTATTCATAGTAGGCTAATTATCAGACGGAGCTGTTTAAGCTCATATTTGTGTGGAATTAGACACCTCTCTTTAACTGGAGAGTACTGGACATAGTGCACAGCTTTAACAGCTGATGTGATTCGCTCACAAATCCATGCAATACTGTTTTACACCTAGTAAAGTATACTCCGAGCATTTTCTATCATACATGCATATGAAAGATGACCGAGCCAATCAGAGCAAGTAAGGTTCAGTCCCGCCCTGATCTGCAGGCTGCAGACAGGTGTACTTGATTAATTCTACATCAAGGAGAGAGAAAAATATCACATTGTAGTTTTATATTTGCACAAAAAAATAATAAAAATACATATTACATATTACACCGTACTTTTTCAAAAGGACAGCTATTAAATGTGTACATTTGTGTATTTGTTAATCGAAAAATATAAGAAAAAATGGAAGAAGTGTCTGTATTTTAAGTTGTCTTAACAAGACACACAGAAGTAGAATTTAATCAAATAGGCTAAGTGTAAGGGTAACTCGGTACTCTTCTCAAAACAAAACAAAACAAAAAGAACATTTAGATTACAGATGGGTTTTAGTCAATGCATTTCAAAGGTGATGTGGATAAAAGCAAGATGTCTATTGGTTTCGAAAACAACAATCCGTGTAAAAAAGATCTGTTTGGATTCAGTGCTAACCCCCTGGACTGGAGAAGTTTCCATGACGTGCGCTAGTAAATTTTAGACATGTCCGTCTGTAAAATCTTCTCTGTTTGTAAAAAACTATTTAATCAAGTAATTGAATAGTTTATTATAGTAAATAGTATAATTGTACGGCCTTGACTTTATATTTATATTGAAATCGTTTTTTTATTTACCTGCAACCAAAACATTAGAACGAAGGGGTGGGAATCTGGCAACCAATCCATCATGTGACGTTCAGTTTGATAAAACAAGAAAGTAGGCCAGTGCCTGTTTGCAGGAGGTCCGCGGAAACTGCATTTGTCATCTCAGCATCCTTTAACGGTACGATTTATACCTTAATTAAACTCAAATGCAAATAATTATTACTACGATCAATGTGGAATTCGTTCATTTTCTAAATAAAACAGCATAACCATTAATATTGGCGTGCATTTTAGTAAAAGCAATGTAGTGTTACGATTTTTTCTAATGCGCGGTGCGTTTGCACTTTAAATAAAATAACTTTAAGCATTTTGTTTGAACTTTTGTTATCGTTTCGCTACGTCAATAACAAAGGAGGAAGTTATAGTGTATAGTTCCGGCGCTGCGATGGCCGAGTGGTTAAGGCGTTGGACTTGAAATCCAATGGGGTCTCCCCGCGCAGGTTCGAACCCTGCTCGCAGCGAAAATGTATCGTTTTGAAGAAGTAAAAATAGCACGATTTCAGTCGTGTCAGAAAAGTGCGCAAGGTATGTTGTTGGTATATGAATGATATGTTGAATCCGACAAGTAACGACATGACTTGTATCCATAGGTGAGGGTAACAGTGAAACCAACTACAGCGATATTTCCCTCTTGTTAATTTTGTGAATGTTTTTTCAGGCAGTTTATAGGCACACACGGACATCAAGAATCAGCGTATGAATCTCAACAACGGTGACAAACCATGTATTCAGAAAAACAGACCACTCTGAACATACTAATAACACACTAATAAAAACATCACATAAAACAGTAAAAATAAAAGAAAATTGTAAGAATCAAATAAAGACAATTCTGCTCATAATTTATTCATGTCACAATGCATGATGGGAGCTATTGATGAGTTATGATTGGTGGCCCCAGAATGCATTTTTTTTTGGTCACCACTGTTGAGATTCATACGCTCACTTTTCATGTCTGTGTGTGCCAAAAGTAACCATCTGTTTGTTTGTTTAGAAAAGCGTGAGGTAAATTTTGCCATAATGAAAGTAACAAACAGGGTGTTTAGCTATGTACTCACAAGTGTGTCAATAAAAAACATAAAACACAGGTAATGGACTCTAAATGCATTCAGTAAAAAAGCATAACCATCACCTTGGATGAGTTTTGTTAAGTTTGTCTGGCTTTTATGTCTCAAATACAGCAGCCAAAACAACTACTTTTTTAATTTATAATATAAATAATATTTATAATTTGTTTAAATTGTAACTCAAAGCAGGTATTGCTCACTTTGTAATTAACATCTGATGCATTTTGAATAAAAAAAAATCTTGATACTATGTACAAACATTACTAAACAGCAACACCGCCATTACATCACCCGGTCGGGAGATGGCGCTATCACAAAAAACTAGCGTCCTAGAACTGGGGTCCTGAAACTGCAGCTCCTCCAGTTGTGCATGTAAATAATGCGCATATACAGTTGGTATGGAAAGTATTCAGACCTTCTTAAATTTTTTACTCTTTGTTATATTGCAACCATTTGCTAAAATCATTTAAGTAAATTTTTTCCTCATTAATGTACACACAGTACCCCATATTGACAGACAAACACAGAATACTCAATAATACATAAAAATACCTCCATAATACTTAAATGGATTATTTATGGCAGAGTGTCCCGATGGAAATTAAGCTCTCCTCAGTGCAAGACACAATGAAAGCCCGCGTGGAGTTTGCTAAAACACACCTGATGAGACCAAGATAGAACTTTTTGGCCTTAATTCTAAGCGGTATGTGTGGAGAAAACCAGGCAGTGCTTATCACCTCCAATACAGTCCCAACAGTGAAGCATGGTGGAGCAGCATCATGCTGTGGGGGTGTTTTTCAGCTGCAGGGACAGACGACTGGTTGCAATTGAGGGGGAAAGATGAATGTGATCAAGTAACTTACAGGGATATTCTGGAAGAAAACCTTCTATATACTTCTATAATAATATATATATATATATTTACCGTTGTTGTTGTTTTTCAATTTGCAATGAAGATGCAATTTCAGTACACACAAAGGGTTAATTTGATTGAGCTAACCGGGTTAGCTGGACAGATTCCAGCTCGTCTTCGATATAATTAGACGAGCTTTCGCAGTCGCTTTGAGAGACTGACAGTCAGACCCCGGCACTGTCACCCGAAGACAGCTGTAGATATAGCTCGAAATACAGTAAGAAGGTTGGAAATATAATTATAATCTGGACAAGTTTCCAAGGAAACATGTAGGCAATATGCAGTTTTGCATCTGTTTTGCCAGTTTGTCAACTTCCTAACCCTTGCCCTCCTTTTGCATAAAGATGTCTGGCTTGGGGAAGCTGCGTGTCGCTGTTATCGGAGCCGGTGCCGCGGGACTCTGCGCGGCCCGCCATCTTCTCTCCCGCGGGGACACCTTCGCGACACCTGTGGTGTACGAGCTCACCAACAATATCGGAGGAACCTGGGTCTATGAGGAAAGAGCGGGGTGTTACGACAATGGCTTACCGATTCACAGCAGCATGTACAGGGACCTCAGGTGAATTTATAAGTGCTTATTCTTTTTATGGCACTTATGTAATTGTGAAACTTTATATTTATTACATTTCACTGTAATAATATCGCAAGACATATAGTGATGTAAAACATTTAACATGTTTAATTACGTATCTTACATGCCACGTGACAAGAATGGTTACTTATTGAAGTGTATCAACCTTTTAAAAAAAGATCCTCCTTTTAAGCTCTTATTGAAATGTCAGAGGCATGTGATAGGCTATATTTTTAAAGCAGTATAATGTTTTTCTGTTGTATTCTTTTCATATTCTAGAACCAATATTCCCAAAGAGGTGATGTCTTTCCCTGATTTTCCTTTTGCAAAGCATCTCCCCTCTTTTGTCCATCACACCGAGGTACGGAAGTACCTTGAGCAGTACTGTGATCATTTTCGCCTGTGGGACCACATACAGGTGAAAAACATAATACTTGTAGCTCAGTTTGTACATTGTACTCCCACCTCTTTGTTCATGTTCAGCATTTAAGGAAAATTCATGCTCCTTGCAAAGTTGCGACAGATTTAATTATTTAATAATTTTACCGTTTACGACCAGTCAAAGTCACTAACCTGTAAAAAAAATCGAATACCTTATCACTTTATTTATCTGACCTCTTATACCTCTATACCTTATCCTTATCTACTGTGCATTTATGATCAGTCTTTGTGGAATTGTGGAAAACTACTAGAGAATTAACGTTGGCCTGTACAAAGTACAGAGAGTTGCTGATGCATCTGAATGTAAAAAAAAACTATTGATGAATGTATTTCTCTCTTTCAACAAGTTTGGCACCTCAGTGGCTTCAGTGAACCCAGTAGATGTGAAGGGAGGGTGGAATGGGTTGGCTTGGGATGTCACCACCAACGATGGTCTAGACCACAGTAAATCCACTACAGAGAGATTTGATGCTGTTATGGTGTGCAATGGGTAAGTGTACAATCTGAGTGAAACACTCTCTGTAAAACCTTCCTATGTGCAACTAGTCAAAATGTACATGTCTAGATCAATAAGGCTATTGAGTTCAGTAGATTAAACAGTAACTAATGATGCAATGAATCTGTATTGCACTTTCACTTATACACTGCGCCAGTTTTTCAGGGTACGATCTGATTATATAATCAGGTGAAAAACATTATTACAAAGTGAGTCTTTCAAATTAAATTATGTGTGTTTATTACAGACATTTCTATGATCCCTACATCCCTGCAATACCTGGACTGGAAAAATTCAAAGGTTTTCCCTTCCTTACATTATATAACAAGTGTTTACTTTGTAAATCAAAAGAATCTGACATCAATTGTTTTTGTACATGGCAGCAAAATACCTTTGACATATGCTTAGACTTGCAAATTCCTAAACGGTTCTTTGCTGTTGCAACACGTTATCAGAGTGAGGACATACCGAGATATTCTGAGAAAATCAAACCATGGCTTTTGGTCGGAAAGTAGACCCAGTTTTGGTTAATCATTATGTTGCATTTATCAGTTGGTTTATTAAAAGTTAGACCTTTATGTTTCTTTATGTCTATTTTTAGCCTATTAAAAAAAAACAGCATGTTCCTTTAATGGGAAGCTTATAAATGGTTGACTGACCACAACGTTGCTAGTTAGATGCAGGTTTGACTAGCATACAGTCTTTATGTATTTTCTAGTTCTGTATTGTAAAAAAAAGTTGTATTTTGTCCAAATGTAATTTTTGTTTAGGGACACTGATGCACAGTCATGATTATCGTAGCGCTGAACCTTTGGCGGGAAAGTCAGTGGTGCTGCTGGGAGCCGGTCTCTCTGGATTAGACATTGCCATGGAGCTCTCCAATGTTGATGCTCAGGTCTTTCACATTGCTAAATTGTTTAGCTGTTTGTAATGCTGCATTTTGTACTTAAGCTGGAATATACTACATAACTTTTGCAGAGTTGACAGAGAATCACATAGTGTATATATGATGGATACGGACTTTAGCTTAGTTCTTTTATCTTCGGAATGTTTCCATCTGGAAGAAGATTAAACATGTCTGATATTGAGCCAAGACAACCAGACAACAAACGTGATTAAAACATGTAATTAGGAAATTACCAACATTTCAGCAAGAATCATTATTTTTATTACATTTGGTGCCAATATAATGGTAAGTTACTAACCGTGACAAAGGTCATGCAAAGCTGTGTGTAAAAGAATGTTGTTAAGAAATCAAATGCAATAAACAGAATAAACATTGGCTGCTACAGTAAAAATGTAGTTTTTATATTTATAGCATGATAGAGCCTAGGCTAGTTAAGCAACATGACGTGCATTTTACCCTGAACACCAGTTTGCGAATTTAATATTGATTTCATGCAAGAGTTCAAAAAGTAGTTAATATTAAATGACGTTTTAGCCTCAGTCAGTGTCGACTGTTCGTGCTTGATCTCACGAAAATAGTTCCAAACAAAAATATCAGAACTGAACTGTCTGAGCATCACACGTGGTGTTTCATTAATAATAATGTTCTGTGTATGCAACGAATTGTTTGAATTGATGACTCAGTGACTCACTCAATAAGACAGTGACCTGCTGCCACCTGCTGGTGGTTTATTGTCATATTAAATGTATTTTGTATGTGTGAATTATAAAAACGTTTAATTTATAATTGTAATTTAAAACATAACATTATTTGTGCAGTTGTAATTTGGAGTGTAAATGTATTCATGGCATGCTTACATTTGAGCTTAATTTGTTTGTGTAAAAATGCATCTAAAATTCCACCAATTCTGCAGAGAACGTTTGTTTATTCAGATTTTTTTGATTGGTAATAGTTCTTTAGTGTCTTGTTATATATTTACTGTAATTACTAGTAAACTTTATTCAACTATTTAATATGAAAAATCATGAGTACATATAATAAGGTTTGTAAAAACAAGAAAGCCATTTATATCTGCTCAGTACACTACAAATGTCATGTAGTGTATTCCAGCCTTCTGTCATTTAACTTATGTCATCCAGATTTTCAGTTACAATTTACAATATCGTTTTTTTTTTACTTCAAAATTTGTGTAATGTATTCCAGTTTTTAATGAGTGTTAATACTTGTGACAAAAGAAACCAACTTTCTCTTGTGCTTTTATATGCATATAGATAGAATGTTGTCTAAACTGTCAAATATACTGTATTGCTACCTTATGCTTACCATTTAAAGTATTTTATCTGGAATGTCTTGTTTACCTTGTACCATTATTGACCTCCAGGTCATCCTGAGTCATGGACAGCGGCCATTGACCTGCCCCCTTCCTCCAGGAGTCCAGCAGGCTCCTCCAGTAACCTCTGTACTGGATAATGACACTTTAGAGTTCAAAAATGGGGAAAGAGCCAAGCCAGAGGTTTTTCTGTTTTGTACAGGCTACAATTTCACCTTCCCATTCCTGGATAAGAAAGTGGGTGTAAAAGTGCAGGAGCACCTCGTCTGGCCTCTCTATAAGTTTCTAATACCTCCAGCCTACCCTTCACTCTTTATAGTGGGCATCTGTAGAGCCATATGCCCCTTTCCACATTTCCATATTCAGGTTAGTTGCAAAGCAAAGGATATTTTGTTTTAGGGAATATGTGCCACTGAGGTACTTCTCAAATTTCATTTAAATCTTTAAATTGTTTCCTCTTGTTTTCCCCAGTCTCAGTTTGTCCTCTCAGTGCTGGATGGTTCTTTCCGCCTGCCATCCCGTGAGGAAATGGAGAAAGATATTGAGCTGGACATTGCTGCCCGTCGTGCCCGTGGAATTGCCACCCGCCATATCCTTAAACTGGATTCTGAGCAATGGGCCTACAATGATGAGCTCGCTAATCTTGGGGGATTCAAACCCCTCCCACGTTATTGGAGCAACCTGTATGAATCCAACAAGGTGTTCCGTGCCCGAGACATGCTCAATTACAAGACCTACAACTACACTGTCTTAGAAAACATGGAGTGGAAGGTGCATGATTTGCATGGCCAGCAGCTGCAGAAGCCTCTGGCTGTTAAAAAAACAATGTAAGCTGTGATGGGAAAAAAATACACCATTATTAAAGTGCTAACAAACATATGTCAGTGTAGCAAGTACAATTATGACATTAACAAACTGCTTAGTACTGATATGTTTTGCAATCATTTTAAAAAATGTCTAACCTTACTATTATTTTTATCAGATGAGCCCCTATAAAAAATGTCTTAATGAGATATCTGTCTAATTTTGTTGTTTGAGATAAGCTGCTTTTTAAATAATAAATCATAAATGAATATAAACAGTATGCACTTAGTGTTTTAAAGGAAGAATTCATGTCATCATCTAAAACTGACCATTAAGACCAGAGATTCACAACCAAAGGTATGTGTAACCAAAGGGACACTTATAGGGATTGTTCAGCCAAAAATTAAAATGATCACTATCTTGACAGTGTCAGTATGAAAGCATGTATTTCTTTTGGAGAAATTATCCACGTACTATATATATCCAAAATGATTGGGTATTGTGTCAGATAGTCAGTACTTATTCTAAAACATAACCACACACACAATAGTCAATGATCGTTCAGTTTTGTTTAATAATCATACCACACAAAGACAAAAGGCACCGCTGGGATTCGAACCCAGGATCTCCTGTTTACTAGACAGGCGCTTTAACCAACTAAGCCACGGCGCCTCGTGCCGACATGTTGAAAATTTGATCAGAAGAACATTCCAGTTAATAACGTCTAATGACCTCATGGACTTCATTCATACATTAAAACATTTGGACTTTGAAATCTCATAACATTTCCGTAAGTCTGAGTCAAGCGGATCCTGCTAAATACACACATGCGCACACTTTTGGAGTTTTAAATATATTTCGTCAAGTAACGTAACGTTAACTCTAACAGTTTTGATGCAGTACACAGTTCAGAATTTCGATGACGAAGATCCGTGAAAAGCAACTGCATTATTGCGGTTGTTTATATAACGTTAACTCGCGAAGCTAATGCTAATGCAAAACATCGTATAAATCCCCAGCCACGCGGTGGCAGCGCTTCCTACACGATCAAGAGCGAGAGTAACGTGACGTTTTAAAGCAGATTAGCGCAACTTTACGTTTTGTGAAGCTATATCACAATCTGACGTGATGGAGTGGATTTTTTTAAAACAGTGAAAACTGTTGAAATTGCGTGCATACACCCAACTGAAACAATGAAGACACGCCATTCAAGCTAAATTATGAGTCACCGTGGTTCTTTCCATTTAAGTAACTTTCACTGATGTCGCCATCCCAGAAATAGGGTCTACCAGGGAGATAAAGAAAGACCACAAATTATTCATTCAGCCCTTTTTAGCAACAGCATAGTTCAGGAATTCCGTGTTCTCATTCGAACACTTGTCACGTTCTGTTTTTTTTCACCGGCGTTTTGTTCTTTATGGAAGCTTGAATCATCACAGAAGAAAGTGACAGGATTCACCTCAAACAGACGCTTTATGTCACATGGCCAAAAACTAAAAGGTTAAAGCACAGGCCCTCGCTACTCCAAATACAACATTTAATAATGTTGAAAATCCTTCTTGAAACCTGATTATTTTAGGCATAATATCCCCACATGCATATAGCAACTGCTTCCAGATGTTTTTACTCATCTTTTCAGTACTATTCCACTCTACTGTTTTTCCCCTTCTCTACACATTTTTCTAATTTCAGTGCAAGCCACTGGTTTTCCAAGTGATGTAATATCCTGTATACCACAATGTCCCAGAGGTACAGTGTACAGTCATGAGGTAACATTTCTATGCATCACCAATGGATATGATTTACATTGACTATTTTTTAGCTGTCATATATTTAGATATAGATCCAGTTATGTAGGCTATCAGTTATGTATACATCAGTTATATATAACCTAATGCTGAAATTCATGTTGATGAAATTCAAAGTAAATATATACATACATTTCTTATGTATATAAGACATAAGTATACATAATTTCCCCAATCCCAACCCCTAAACCTAACCCTACCCAAAATGTATTCCTAAATTCAGTGGGAAATGATACCCGATTAACAAGGGTGTATAAGAACCTAACCCTGATCATAAGCCTAAAACAGATATTTCCAGAAAAATTTTGAATGCTGATCCAGGAAAATCCAGTACTTGGTGAAATCACGCTCACCCTTTCTTATTGTACTTCATTAATGCAGCGATAATAGTTTCACATTTAATATGGATCAAGAATATTGTATTACATTTATTTAATATCACCAAAATATGGGTAGTGATTATAGAAAGGTGAATTTGCTATACTTTTAAGGCTGAACTTTATTGTTTTTTTCTTCTGAGAGCTGTAATGTGGGTACAGCGGAAGATGACAAGAGCCAAATGATTTAGAAGAGATTAAGAACAATGATTCACATACAGAAAAACACTTGGTGGAGTCTGTTGTCTTCACAGAATTCAGTTTCACAATCACAAAATGAGACTGCACTCTCATCTACAGTGCATATTAATAGCCAAAAGTTCATGAGTATGTGAAACAAATTAGATAGAAAAAAGAAAGTGGCAATGTTTCCTTGATGAGTCAAATTTAAATTGAAATCAAACTCAGACAGTGAGAGTGACAATGAGAGTGAGGTGCCTATAGGAGGGACCTTTCTCAGTAGAAAGGTCAGGGTTCCCAAAACAGAGTTCCTCTCAGTCTTGTTTAGATGTACTTAGTTTAGATTAGCCTTTTCTGGAATATTCTCATATGCTTCTGATTATTATAGAAGAGAGAGTTGATTGTTTTGTGTTCTGTGTGCTTGGTAATGACCTTATATGTTTGTTTGTTTGTGTGGGTGTTGGCAAAGGAACTCAACATTTTTTTCATTCAGGTTGGCTTTTGTAGAACAGCATGTCTTCTGTACACAGCCTCTAAGGGTCCCACTTTTTCCATTCTGTCTTGAACACACACACACACACACACACACACACACACACACACCAAAGACCATGTGAATCACTGTGGTTACACAGAGTCATCTCCCTGAGCATTAGGAAAATATGAGTAGCATTTCAGTAGATTGAATAAGGTCTTACAATTCTGCACTCTTGTAAATATAAAACATTTTAAATATTAAATATTAAACATGCATTTAATTAAGTTAATTAAGTAAGTACTGAAATGCTATTTAAACATATTATTATTATTATTAAGTTGGCTTGAGAAAGCCTAGTTATTGATCTACTACTTAAACGTTTCTTCTTCTTCAAGACTACAATTTCTGACTCTAACTCCTCCTAGAGCTTTAACTCTACTCCAAACTCAGCCCAGATCTTCTGACTGGTCTCACCAGGTGTGCTATATCTTTTCTAACTGATCGGACCGCCGGTTTTCATAAAAAAAGAGCATAAAAAAAAAAAAAGTCCCATAGACTCCCATTCATTGAATGTTCAGATGAGCCAAGACTCTGCCAACTCCAACTGCCAAAATTAAAATCTAAACACACTGCAGCCAATTTAACTAAATCAGACTTCCCTTCTATGTGATATTTCTAATCAATTTAAACTCCTTTAAGCTTCCACTCTATCTAATACTATTTCTAATTTATCTAAATCATGCGAGCAACATGCTAATGTTGTTAGAAACACACTAATCATGCTAAATTACATGCCACTAACTAGTTTACCATGTTAATAATAGTTGCTAGCTGATCATGCTAACAGCATGCTAGTTACATGCCAATCATACTAGAAACATGTTAGCAACATGCTAATCATGCTAGAAACATGCTAGTGACTTGCTAATCATGCTAGCAAAATGCTAGTAACTGGCTAATCATGCTAGCAATACGCGAGTAACTTGCTAATCTTTGTTAGAAACATACTAGCATATTGATTAATAAATTATTACTAGGACTCTGTATGAAATTACAACAGTTGATTAGTTCTGCATGTTTTCAGTCAATAAATGGAGCATAGCACACTCAATAAATCGCAATAACCTTTGTTACTTTTCATATAAAACAAAGTATCAAATTTTAAATTATGTCCATTTAAATTAGGAAAATATTCAAACAATAAATACAATTTTAGCGCATCAGTTAATTTTAACCATTAATATTTAATATTTAACAGCATTAATTGAATAATGCTAACTACCACAGGAAAAAGTGTCACTCACATTTTCATACCTGCTGGTGATTCAGTCCGAGCTACACTGCAAGTCAAATAATCGTGTCAAAAGTCAGCATGAGCGTGTGGAGGGATATTATTGCTCCTTAATGACCATTTTTTTCTCCAGACAGATGAACACTTCCTGAACCATCCCAGACAGTGACTGTGGGGAAACACATTGCATCAAGGTAAGAGCAGATAAGAATGGTACAAACAGCAACACATGTGATTCAGCAGCTCCTTTACTGACTACTAAACACTGAGTCATAGATGCTCATAGACATGTACACACATGCTGCATGTTTTGTTAATGTCATAAAAATCTGATTTCATGAAATGTCTGGGGCACAGTGTCTGTCTGATGTGTTTTATTTGAAATCAGTGGGCTGTGTTTCTACAAGGTTTTCAGGTAAAAACAGGTTTAAGCTATGTAAGCGTCTGGATCCTGTGATCTGTGCACATTTGTGTGTATTTAGAGTCCTGCAGCTGCTTGACTTCCCTAAACAAGGCTTGATAAAAAGTCAAACGGATATGCATATTGTAAAAATAAGGAAATTTAAAAGGATTTATGACCTAGGCACCCAGATACTTTTTAGTAACGTAATATTTACAGTGATTAACTAACAATAGTTACAGTGTTGCAGCTGTTGCAATGAATTAAACACATGGCATGTTTATTTTTGTGAATATGACTTTATTTGTCACAAATGCTAATTTATTTAACAAATTGAGTATAGGCTAATTAAATTAAATTGTGTATGCATTCATAAGTACAGTAGCAGAAACATTGTGAAATATTACAATTTAAACACTATAATAATTGTTTCTATTGTAATATATTTTCGAATGTAATTTATTAATGTTGGTGACAAATCAGTCATTATTTCTTGAGTCTTTAGTGATACTTCATTAGTATAATATGCTGATTTGGTGGTTAAGAAACATTCTTTCATTGTTAATTTTCTTTTACTATTTCTTCACAACATTTTTGTTTGTTAACAGTGTTGAAACGTTCTATAACCATGCTACTTTTTTCAGCTGTTTTTCTTTTGATGAATAGATAGAACAACATTAATTTGAAATAAAAGTTTTTCTTTGCAATCTCAAGTCACTTTTGGTAAATTTAATGGAAAGTTGCAAATGCAAAAATGGTTTGTCTCTTTTACTTTTAGCAAGAACACTTAAGGCTATTACTGTTTTTTGTGTGATGTTTATTAGTACCAGTTAATGTGGCTGTGGATGTGCGTGCAGATGAGAAGATTCTGACCACAGTTTGTACTCTGACTGTAACCACAGCTTCCATTCCTTGGCACCGCAGCCACAAAACAGGTTAATACAAGTTTTGGCTCTCAAGGCTTCCAACTTTCAGCCTCTGAATCATTTCATAAATTTGAAGACTAATTGTTTTCTTTTGTATACACCCTTTAAGGCTTTGTTTTGGTGTCTTTGGGTTTGCTAGAAAGAACTGTTTTGCCATGTTATGTCTTCAGTTACATAACCTTGAACAAAATGCCAGTTGTTTGCAACCTAATTTTAGCTGGCCAGCAAAGGAAAGCCCTTATATTTAATACTACAGTAATGTCTTAAACCAATAAAAGATGTAATAATATTGTTTAATAAAATTAAATAAATTAGACTCAAAACTATTATCATGTAATTTTGAGGGGCATTAAATAACAGATGCCTGCTCAGCATTTCTCAACCGGAAAACATATCTATTTGCATCTAAGCATTCAGAATTCTCAGTCCTTGTTTGGCCTTGAAAAGAATTCCACATTTCCCATCAGCAACACGCATCACCTCTTTTTAAAACACAATTTCGTGGAAACGTTAGAGTTCGTGGCATGTCCTATTTGATGGTTCAGGTTTCCTGTTTACCCCCCAAAGCAGCGCTTTGCTCATCTTTATATGCAGTACAAGCTGTTTTGGTAGCCCTGGATATATAAATTTGTTGTGACTCTTGGAGCTCAAGCGTGAGACACAGGACATGTTTTGCCTAATTCAACACTCTCTCCTCATTGGTCATATCCTGTGCATTATCTGTTTGGCAAGAGCTTTGTGCTTTAAATATCCAGCTTTGTGCTATTCAAATATTATAAGCTGGAGTTATTTAAAGGCTAGTTCATTATGTTAATGAAGAATAATAACCTATATGTCAACTTCTCATGTAATCTTTACATTTAGTACTTGCTAAAAATGAAACTATACTCCGATCTGATTGATACTTTAAATTTCTTTGCAGAATATAAACTCATCAACAGTTATGGCTGCCCTTCATCACTTTCTATGGGTGGTGATCCACGCAAGTGTCAGGGTGAGGGAATACCCTACTTACACAGCATTCTTTTTCACCCACTCATCGTTTCCCTCAACCTTTTCCTCTTACTCAATGATCAAAAAGTAGAACTCCAAAAAATCACATTGTCAACCTTGTGATTCCATGTTTAAATTCATCTGGCTACTGTTATTTTAATATATACAGTAGTCAACATTTGAAGTGGTTCATAAAATTTGCCCTAGGCCTATATAAGAAAAAAACAACAACTTCATTTTAGCTTAGAGTTTTAGGACAACTTTGATAAAAGGATTTGATCCACTTCTAATGTTGACTACTATATTAAAAAATTAAACAAAATCACATGTTGGATCTCGATGAACAAAATACTCAAGTTAACTTAATGCATTGAGTAATTCACTGCGAATAAAATGACGTGATAGTGGTCAATGAAAAGCCAATCATTAGCCCAATGAGTGCTGGATTCAAAATCGCACTCTGGCAGTGCTCCTCCTGTTCCTCTTTTCTCAAAAGGAGCATTTCTACAGTCCTGTCCAGCTCTCGTTGTGTAACAACCCTTCACCTGGTTCTAATTAATTCTCCCTAAGCTTGACTTGGTTTTCCTTTTTTGAAAACTGGGTTAATTAAATGGGATTATCTGCCAGATGCTTATTTGTGCAATTTAAAATGAAATGCGGAAGTAAAAGAGACAAGAGGTGATGCCCAAGCTTTCTAGGCTATGAAGTTAAATAAAGAACATCTGTACAGCATTTCACTTTCATAATTTCTTGTTCATTATCAGTTTATCACTCATCAGCACTTTTGAGTCTAGAATCGATTCCTTAAATCCAGAAAAAGATATTTGACTTTGTAAAGCCTTAGTTAGCATGGCTGGCATTTTCCATGGACACTGCACAAACGTTCAACAAGTTTCTGATCAATCAGAATGTAGTATGGATAGAAATACATCAGCAGAATATCACTCATAGACATAGAGATGTAGATATTTTGCATTTTCAAATTATTCTTCATATTTGGTAAATGTATAAATGATTTAATTGCTCTGATATATCCTGTTTCTGAGAAAAGTTTTACTTTCAGTATTATAGCGATATCGCCCTTTCTCAACAGCAAGATGCTCCCACATTTGTGTTCAACTAGGTTCTCCTCAGCCACATCTGGTGTCTTTCGCCCACTCTTCAGCTGTAGTTTATCAGTTATTAGTCATAAAGACCACAAACAAAATATTTCAGTGTTTTCTGATTGTTTGTTTGAACTCCCTGACAACAGAATAAAACAGTGCTGCAATTTAACAGTAGGGTCAAATGAAAAAGTCAAGTGAAAATATCCCAGCCCACTAAACACACCAAACACAATACTGTAAACTGCTGGTTTATGATTAGTGAGTATACAACACATTAAGACTGTCACTCTGATTAGACTTAGATGTTGATGGAAAATACATATGTTAGCGCTGTCAAATGATTAATTGCATTCAAAATTAAAAAAAAATAAACAGCATATTTTCCCTAAATATGCTATGTATATATATTTCTCCTAATGTGTTTGTATTTATACAGAATAAATATACTACGCACTCATATATTATGTGCACAAAAACTTTTATTTTGAATGCAGTTAATTTATCATTAATCATTTGACAGCAATAATGTATTTATTAAAATGTCACATTTCTAAAAAAAATTATAGTAAAAAACAAAAACAAATCAAGCCAGCTGGATTGTACTTTCTGGAAAACATTTATGGAATTCAGACATATTGGACTGTAATAGTGAATGTTGCAACCAAATGCTAGAAATAGAGGAGAAGAAGAGGAGACCATCATATTGAAACCCATGTTTATATTTTACGCAAGTATATGTGTTAACAAATTCACACAAAATTAATATTACATTCTGTATATTAACATTCTGTATGTGAATGCTTTTATGTTTAATTGTAATGATTAATTAACAATCAGGAAGCTGGAGGTTTTGAGTATTGCATAAATGCATTCACTTAATCTTCCCAAATGTGGTTTGGGTTTGTTCCTTTCCCAAACTTTTCTTGCCTGTGGTTAGGGTGAAACTTAGCAAACTGAATTCTCATGCTCATCCCAGTGGGAAATGGAGTTGGCGTTACTTTTGAGTTGAGCTGTGAGTCCAATTTTCCATTCACAGGTTTACTGGAGGAGAGGCTCAGTTGACATGACAACATGACACATGACATAATTTAAGGGAGTTACTGTACCACATCAGTATTCTGCCATTGTTAGGGTACTAATAAAATAATCCATGATATAGCAGAATTTTTAAATAGGCCTTTATGTCAGTGGAATGAGGCGTAAATTCATAAGACAACTATGTGTAAGTAGTTAAATGAGAGAAACCAAGAGAGAGGAGATATTACAGTGCATTTAATGATACATTTAACTATTTAGAAGACTAATCAAAGACATGTAAACACATCTGTGAACCTAATTAAAGCATGACATAATGTTTGTAGGAGTATACAAACTTTATGACTTGTTCATTTTCATTTTGACACTTCATTGTCTGGTCCTTTAAAGCCCCGGCAATTAAAGCTCTTAGTTGCTAACAAGACACATGTTGTATTTCAGTAAAACAGTTGGTAAGTACTTTACCATTCCTCACAAGAAGTACCTGGCTTGTGTGTATTTTCCCTGTTTCATAGACATGCTTCTCTGCAGACTTTCTTTACGCATTCAGTCTGTGTCATATTTCCTGAAGACGTTGGCCTTGATGATGAAGCTCATACCAGGGATCATTAGACATGACTTGAAAGTGTTTAAAGTTATTTTATCAGTAGTTTTTCCATGTCTCCTGTCCTTTTGTCCCTAGACGCCTAGCTATTCCTTTTACTCAGAGAATGTGGCCCTCCTCATGAACATTTGTGAAGGAATGCATTTTTGTAGAACCAAATATGGGCATGTGATGTATCAACTTTCCAAAAGGTGAGTCAATGCTTTAGCCTAAAGTTCTTAATTAGCCCACCCCAGATGAAGGTCCTGTTTTTACTGTCATTGTGGTTGCAGAACAGAGTGATAAGGGGATGGATTATGTCAACTTTTATTTTTGGCACATACATAGATGATGAAACATCCAGTCCTGTCAGTGGTCTTTTTAAATTTAATTGTGCGTGCTTGCTTAAACACGTTTTGTTCTTGAGAAATTGTTTGTAATTAATTGCTGCTTCAATATAAGTGAATTAGTGTGTGTGTGGTATAATGATGGTGAAGTCAACAACTGATAATGAAATAACATTTATTAATATACTGTATTTAAGTAGATGTGAGAGTTCTCTGAAACAAAGAAACATATTCAAAGTTTTAAAGACTGATACGCCGCCAAAATTGGCAATGACCGCTGCTTTAGACTAAACTATGACTTGGCTGTTTAACGGTCCTGTAAAAAAAAAGAGACTGGGTGAAAAAGTGTTTATGTTTGTCTGTGTGAAAACGCGGCGAGGGTGACTGGAAAGGCAGACAAGGATGACTTCATAACTTCCGCTAGTGTGCGCGCGCGTCTGAAGGGGAGGTCTTAAATCCTTTAAATAGAGACAGAGCTGCTCACAGACACATTAAGAAGAGCTCTAGACTTGCACTGCATCGACGATCAGAATAACAAACTAAATCTACAAAGAAACTCTTCAGAAACAAATAATATTTCAGGTAATTTTATGTTCTTGTTTTGCCTTATACCGCAGGTAGACTCAAACTTATAAGTTGTTGTTTTGGTAGCATTTAGCTCAAGTAGTTAAATGCTTGATCTAATAGATTTGTATGTGTTTGGGAATAACCAGCATTGGCAGAACTGAATTAGAGGTGAAATTTGAACATATAATTGTTGATAGAAATTAGCTGTTTCCGAGAAATCAGTATACATAGAATAAAGTTATAAACCTTAAATTTGCAATAGGTGTTATAGACAAGGCTTCTTATGTGCCATAGTATTCTGCAGGTGATTACGTGAGGCATGAGTCAAAATAGACAAACAGAGATGGCATGTGTTTCAATGGTGAGAATTTTCACATGGGAAAGTAAAGAAGCAGCTTGTTCTCATTTTGGGGGTGGTTGAAACATTTATTTGTCTTCATGGTTTTGCCAAGTGAACACACCCATGCTGTGACCTGAAACATGCTTTAGCAGATATTACAATTTTTTCATAAAATCTGTACTTACCATTTAGAGTTTTGAATTAGCACAGCTGATCTTTGTCTCATCTTCCACAGATATTCAGAATGCAGAGCCTGAACATGCTGTTGATCTTTACCCTTTGCGGGGCAAGCTTGTGCAACATTATGCAGGAGAAACAGACAGATTTTGGGCTGCAGGTGTTCTCTGAAGCAGTTCAATCTGCTCCAGACAGAAATCTGGTTCTCTCTCCCTATGGAATCTCTTCAGTGCTGGGCATGGCTCAACTGGGTGCCTATGGCAGCACTCTTAAAATACTTGCCTCCCAGATGGGCTACTCCCTGCAAGGTAAACAAATGTGAGCAATAGATGTAACTTTATGTTCTGGACCGCTGTATAATTTTATCTCTTTCCTATTTCTAGTTTAATGTGTAAAGATCATTGTTTTTCTAACTCTGTCTTTCTTTTTGATAGAACGAGGAATGCCAAGGCTACAGAGGTTTCTTCAGAGAGATGTGGCTAGTGAAAATGGGGTAGAAGTGGCCAACGGTGTCATGGTTGACCGGAAGATAATCCTGGAAAAGGCATTTAGGCGCAGCCTGTCCAAAGCCTTCCAGAGCGTCCCTCACCAAATAGATTTCAGCCAACCAGAGATGGCCCGGCAGGTGATCAACTCCTGGGCATCTGACCACACTGGTGGTAAGTCACCAGTCACATTTTTGAATGCATTGCCTGTGATGTTTTGCAGTTTGGATAAAGATGTCTGCTAAATGAATTAATGTAAAGCACAATACACATTTACAAGATGCTTAAGTAATTTATTGGTTTAATTTCTTAGCAATGATTTCGGACTTCCTCCCATCTGGAGTGTTGAGTGAATTGACACGCTTGGTCCTGTTGAATGCTCTCCACTTCCATGGGGTCTGGAAGACGCCCTTTGACCCTAAGCTTACTAGGGAACAGCTATTTCACACAGTCAACGGCAGTGCTGTATCTGTTCCTATGATGACTATGACTTCAAAATTCAACTGTGGTGAGTATCGATGACATGTTTTAAAGGAACTGATGAGAAAACAAAGGATTTTGTAAAGATTATTCACAATATTTTTTTTCCCTCCATATAGGCGAGTTTGTGACTGAAGACGGTGTGGACTATGATGTCATTGAGGTGCCTTATGAGGGCGAGTCGCTAAGTATGCTTCTGGTGATACCATTTGAGAAGGATGTGCCTCTGTTGTCCCTGAACAAAGAGCTGAGTAGCAGCAGGATTCAGCAATGGAGACAACGGATGAGAAAGATTAACAAACAACTTGCTATGCCAAGGTAACACATCTCCTCCTGTGAATTTGCGTGGGATTTTTATATTGTGATGGACATTTTAAAACAGGAGGTCTAATGTGTGTGTGTTATATAATCTCTCAGGTTCTCCATGGATACAGAGACTGATCTGAGGTCCACACTGACCAAGATGGGTCTTGGAGACATTTTCAGCCAGAGCAAAGCTGATTTCTCTCGCATTACCAGTGAGTATAAGAAAAGATCAGATTTCACTTTTAGCAATGATGATGTGGCTGTTTTGTTAAAGAATAAAATGGGTGTTAATGGATTGATGAACCTAATAGTGTTTTCCTTTTTTCAATTAGCTGAGGAGCCTTTATGTGTATCCAAGGTCCTTCAGAGAGTAAAACTTGAGGTCAATGAAGAAGGAACCAAAGGCGCATCTGCAACAGGTACAGACACTGAATTCCAATAATGTACAAAAGTTATTCAACAGCATCAAGTCATTTATAGTGAAACCAAAATGCTTTTATTTATTTATTTATTTATTTTTCCTCCTCAGCGGCTGTCATCTACTCTCGCATGGCTGTAGAGGAGATCACACTGGATAGACCCTTCTATTTCCTCATTCAACACAAACCCACTGGTCAGTTGTGATTTAATTTCACATGCTTTCACCTTTTTTACATTTTCATTTTGCTATTTATTTATTTTTTTCTTTTCTGTATACGTGTAGTGTTTTTGTTGTTTGGTTGTCTCCCTCATTATTAAAATCCCCTGGTTAACTTCACAGGTGCGTTGTTGTTCAGCGGTCAAGTGAACCAGCCTCAGGAATACTAAGAGACCAAGGGTGTGCCTGAAGTTGCCATAAAAACAGAAGGACCAAGAAAACTGCCAACATGTCTGCACACAACATACTACTGAAGACAGATGCTTAGGGTTGTGTTTTAAAATGAAATTGGGAGGGGTAAAAATGCAAAAAAAAAAAAAAAAAACTTCTACCATGTGAGCATAGCTTAAAGTGCCAAACTTTAATAAGAAATGTATAAATGTTTAATCAATGTGTCTACTGCTATGGGCGACGAAAGGTCTGTACATATAAATGAAAGCATTACTGTTTAAAAACATGTCTGGAACATCAAGGACATTTAATAAGCAAATTTACAGCCTCAGCAGATGGAGATTCTACATGCACTAATCAGTTGAAGAGTGAATTAATTTGTATGCTTTTCTTTGTTTGTTTAATATGCTTATATTTTTTACAAGTTGGATTTTACAATATTTATATTTATTTATTGCCGAAGGTTTTATTTTCGTGAAGACTGTTTATTAAAAATTGTTTTCTTTTATAATAAAAACGACCATACGCGAACATGAATTAGTTTTGCTTTCTTCTTTAAATTACTTTGGTGCTGGCGACATCTTGTGTTCAAAGTTTGGCAACAACAAAAAGTCATATGCGTATATATTGCAGCACTTTTCAGATAAAATGAACGTCTAGACACGGTATTGTAATAATACATTTACAGAAATGTTTTGCTTGGCACGAGCTGGCAGTACAAATGTCATTGTGATATGAGCTGCATGGTGGTTGTCGCAATGAATGAGCAAAACTGAGCAGCTTGAACCCAGATTTTCCTTTATCATGAGCAGATTAAAGTTCTTTAACTCACCCTATCTTCGTTACCATGGCAACCTGAATCAGCCCCCTTTTTGTCATGGCAACAGCATCTGAATATCTTGCTCTGATTGCAGAGTCAAAGCTGTTAAGTTTTACAAATAGACAAGAAAATCCACTTTATTACTTTCGAAAACGTAAACACATCATTCGCTATTTTTTGTTAGAAGCGGGAATTCGTTTCTAGTAAAGGCAGTAAGCGGACTTTCTGTAAGAGATCTTGAGAGAGGAATGCAAAGACCGCATGCGCACTGGAGATGATGACGCTACCTGACTTCTCTAGTGACTGGAAGTCCGGCTCATTTCCGCGAACCGGTTCTTTCGAACAGTTCATTCAAGTGAACCGACTCAGCCGATATCGTAAACCATGCCGTTGTTACACCGAATTCTGTGACCCTAGTTGGCGTTGGGTAAATTTAAAATTAGGAATGGGTTCGTGGGTAGGTAGGATTAGTGTAAATTACGAGTAAATTTAATTAATTCGGAAGTTTACTGTAATCCGAAGTGTTCTATTCAACCATCAATGAATCAGATTAACCGATGCACTAAAAGACCCGACTCAAAAGAACAATTCGTTGACAAATCTACTCCAGGCTGCTTCAATGGGGCTCTGAAACTACGAGCAGTCAGATAGACATGTATTGAGAATATCTCGCGGTATTTACCAAAAAGCAGTTTGCTATTCATTGAAAATACCTGACTGCTCTCAATAAGCCTTCAAAATGGTAAGTTCCACCTTTATATCGACATTAATCAGCACTTTCTCAGGCAGAGCTAGCTAGCTAAGGCTAAATTAGTACAGTCAGCTACCTGGACACCTCAAACCCTGTTTAAAAATTTACATCTCACCTGTCAGGCCCTAGGTGGTCGGTTTGTGTGGTTTACATCTCTCACATACACTGTAAAAGTGTCACGTTGTTATGTTTTCAAACACGTTTGTTCACTAGCCGGGTCAGTTTGACAGCTAAGATTTGCTATAAGTTGTTACTATTAATTAATCACCTACATTCTTTTCACAGCTTGGCGTTTATGCGAAGCGTTTGCTGAACACTTGAGATTTTGTTTCATTAGGTTTCATTAGAGATCCCTATTTTTAAAGTTGTCTTTTGACTCTTGATTCGACCCGGAAACGGTTGTCTAGTGGCTGCTTTGTATTTGAGATTCAGATGAACTGTGAGTCAGAAGGTTGTTTTCTTTAATCCCACACAGTACATTTCACTGCGGTTTTTAGAGTCATAACAGTGTGCTCTTTCAAAAATATTCCGTTCTATAAGTATTTCACAACATATTTCCTTTGTTTAATCAGTTAAGCATGAAAGGAAGTGCTGCTGTGAGAGATAATATCCAACACATCAGTGTTTACTAACTGAAGAAAGTACTAATGGTCATGGCAGAGGGAAGCAGAATGTAATGTCTTTACACAATGTCCAAATTGTTCATAAATTTCCTGTTTGCCAAAAAAACTGGACTTGCTTACTTTTGCTTTGAGTACTGCAGCATCAATCTAAAGAGCATTTATTTCTCCATATAAGACCTTTTGTTTTTCCCTTTTTCTATGGCACTAGAAAACAGCAGAAAGCATTCATCGCTGTAAGTAAAGATGTGTAGTTTAGCAGTAGATGATGATCTGATTGTCTGTTCTGTAGATTTTTATATTCTTTATTAACTGTAGAATTTCATGAATGTGCAAATATAAAGTCCAATATTTATTTTACTACTAACATGTGTTAGTGACCTGGCACTGATCAAGCAAAAACCATGCATGGTTTAACAAACATGTCTGTATGTGTGGATCATAAATTTTCACTTGATTTGGCTGCTAAATATGGACTTGAAACCAGGAAGATAGTCTCTTCTTCCCTTAGGAGGTTACTATTCTTGTCTTTGGCCCCAATTAATTTTTTTTCCCACATCTCATCTTTTTTTATGTCTTTCTATTTTTGGATATGAAACGTCTCTTGTACAACGGAGCCTTTCATTGCCACGTGCAATGCATCATTTTTAGTCTATTTCAAGAGCTAATGTAGGCTGACAAATTCTGGCACAAAGTATAAGTCCTCAATTTAGCAAGCTGGTAAAAATGCTTTACAGGTAAACTAACATGTGCTTTAGGGTAGTGTTCCATCATGTGATAGTCTTGTGATTTTAATTATAGTGTGTTATACTAGTTCTTTAATCAGCAAATGTGATAGTTGGATAGCCTTTTGAGTGGACTGAGCTGAATGCAGCGAGTTGGATATGTGGGCCATGTCTAATGGGAGCAGATGCAGTGCTCTTCAGCTCTCCTCTTAAATATTTAACACATCTGAAATGTATAGCCCAGCTCACTTTCTAATTTTATAATGACGAATAACGTTGAAGTTATTTTAGGAGAACTTTTTTTGTTTTTTAAGAACTAGTTTTTTCCATTAGTCCTTCATCC
Source organism: Enteromius radiatus (assembly GCA_032357445.1). NCBI lineage: Eukaryota > Metazoa > Chordata > Actinopteri > Cypriniformes > Cyprinidae > Enteromius > Enteromius radiatus. Next base: position 9,756,124 of record JAUCMS010000127.1, on the reverse strand, counting down.
CTCTGATATGTCACAGTTCATAACATTTGAATAAATTTTAATAAATAAATAACATGGACATTAATATATATTTTTTTTCTTAGCATCAATATTTTAGATTGTATGTGTGTGTATATATATATATGATTCATAATCAATTCAATCTTATTATAATTATTACTATTATTATTAACTAAAACTGTTTACAAGTAAAAATTTTTTTTTTTTTTTAAGAAAATATAAATGATAAAATAGACCAAAAATATCCTATATTTAAAGTGACAACTATTTGAAATTAAATAAGTTTAGGTTGATACACTACAACTACAAAAACTGACATTAAAAGTCAAGAAATGTATAAAAAATGAAAAAAGTACTAAAAGTTAAACAAAAATAATACAATTTAAATGATAAAAACTACACAAACATATAAAAAGCTAATAAATATTAATCGGAAATATAACTGCATGTAAATAATAAAATACTTCTCTAATCGTTAGTTACCAGAGGCTGGTATATTAATTAATTAAGTTAGCTATTGTCTGTTATTTATGAAATTAACCTTTTTTCTTTCTTTGTGCGATCCTCTGCTGTCTCTCTCTGTCTCTGTTTCTCTGTAGATGCGCTTTATGCTTCTGTTCAGCCGGCAGGGGAAGCTGCGTCTCCAGAAATGGTACACAGCTACGGCTGAGCGTGACAAGAAAAAGATGGTCAGAGAGCTCATGCAGGTAGTGCTGGCCAGAAAACCCAAAATGTGCAGCTTCCTGGAATGGAGAGATCTAAAGATAGTCTACAAGAGGTACAAAACCACATCTTATGCATCTCATGCCTTTGTGAGACAGAAATGCCAGCTGCAAACATCTTGTTCTCATTTTCTCACGTACACATGAAAAGTTGTACTAAATAAAACATAATACACAGACTTTACACCTGTTTCTTGCTGAAATAACCATCTAGTGAAGTGTACATCATATTATTGTGAACGATGACTCATTTAATGCGTCAGTACTGAAGAGTGGAATTGCTTGAAACATCAAAATACATTTCATATCTAGTCACCTACGCACATACACACCTGCTTTGACTTATTTCATTAGTAACCTCTTGTGAACTCTCACAGTACCTCTACATTGCGTAACAATATGGCCTTTTTGTAAGCATCTAATACTGTCACTGCACTCAGGATACACAGTAGAGAGATGGTCATTGTTTTTGGCCTTAAGGGGGCACTTAAAGTAAATCTGCCCTCTTCTGATGCTTGTTTTTGTTTTTTTTTATCTCTGCACTACATCTGATATGTACTTGATTTGTCAGCTACTGTCAGCTAAATGTCAACTACATTGAGGTTCACCTCAAAACAGATGGTTGGGTTGAAGCTAGCATTCCAGTATGCCATTAAACTAAAAGCAAATAAAAATAATCCAACTTATTCTGCAGTCTTTAACCCCCAATATATTCATTTTTATATGAGAGCAAACCAAAAGGCATCAGACCATTTAGAGAATTTAAACACACTTTAATTTTTTTCCCTCCTTGGAAATGAAAGAAGCCTATTATCAGTGGATTTAGGTCATCAGAAGAAAGGAGTGACTCGTCCTACAGGCATGTATACAGGCAGCAGTATTTGGACAGAAGTAGTCAATTCCTTTTACAGGCACCTATATTTACAGATGGTTTGAAGGTGGAAAATTGAATTTTTATTATGGATTCCATATTTTAAATGAGTTGAGTTTTCACAGCTAAAGCACATGCTTTGCCATTAGCTTAGGAAGTTATTAAAAATGCACAGGAAAAGGATTCTATGAGTTTTACAAACTCCAAATTAAGTTCCAAACTTCCAAATCAAGTTATGAACTCTATAAAAACTGATTATCTTTTGATATTTTGTATTTTCAAAGTGGATCAACTCTATATTATCAATATTCAGGAGCTGATTCAGCTGCAAAGGAAACTTTTTATCAGGAAGTAACAACAAATATCAGTAAATATCAGACTTATTATTAACTGTTATATATTAAATAAATGACAAGAAGTGTGGGATACATGATAGTAAATTATGAGAAATACATTCTGAAATTTCAAACAGATTTTTAATCCCTTTTAAAACAAGATTTGGTCAAGTGGAATTTAACAGATGTAGGGCATACAAGACTGACCTATGCTTTTTGGTGAAGGTGAAGACCTTAATGCATGTAGAAAACTTTTTATGAAGTGAACTCTCTTAAAGAGTTATTTAGTGTAAAGAAAGTATATAAAAATAGTCTGAGATGCTGACATGGCATTAAATAAAAATATGCTACTCCTAATGTGGTTGAGGCTTGATTTAGAGTCCAGAGAGTCCAGATCACTGTCACTATAACATGTTGGCTCAATTCTTATTACATTTTGGTTGGTCACTTCCACACACAGGAGAGTGTAGACTATTTCAGAGCAACACGCATTGATCTAGTCACTTTCATTTCATTGTTGTCAGCATTCATTCACAATGTCTACTCCCCAGGGATCCAACCAGCACCTGCTGTGTGTTATTGCTTTTGGTTATCAGTTTTTGTGCTTCCCTATTTTATCAATGTAATTTTAGCATTATTTATATACTATTAAAGTTTTTATTACTGTTCTGAATGAGCTTTTATTTTGGTTTTTAATTATTTAAATTAGTAAAAAAGAAAAACTTTACTTATTAGTTTAACTGTTAGTCATGTTATGATGATGATGATGTTGTTGTTGTTGTTGTTGTTGTTGTTTTTTTTGCTATTTATGGTTTGTTATTTTTATAACATTTTAGTTTTTAAAGTGTTAGTTGTATTGGTAGTTTGTATTATATATATATATATATATAATATTAAATGTTCAGTTAGTTGCCTTGGCAACATTTCTAATTTTCATGTAATATTTCCTTCATATCTACTTTTTGACTGGGTTTATCGGGTGTGTTTGTGTGTGGGTGTGTAGGTATGCCAGTCTATATTTCTGCTGTGCGGTGGAGGAGCAGGACAATGAGCTGATTACCCTGGAGGTCATCCATCGCTTTGTGGAGCTGCTGGATAAGTACTTTGGCAGTGTGAGTCATTCCTCGCCACCACCCCTCTTTCATCTAGCCTCTCTTTTTCTCTCCTCCTTTCTCGCTATTTCATACCTCACATCACAGAAACCCAAAACCTGTGAAATTCTCTTTGCTTACCCATCTTTTTTTTTTTTGTCTGTCATCACCTCTGCTTTTATCATGCTATTCATCCTATGTCTGTTTTTCTCTGTAAATGTCACGTAATGCTTTTTATCTTTTTACATTAATATTGTTTGCTATTTTTTTCATTTTTGTTAAGCACATATGTTTTCTGTTTTGGTTGCCTCTCATTTAAGGTTAATTCCCTCGTGCATTGTAATTTTTTAAATTTGTAATGGAGTGCAGCATCCACAATGTTCCTTTCTGTCCACTTTACCATGCACATAATTGTACGGTTAAAATTTTTAAGTTCTTGTTATTCATTGCAGTTACGGGTTTACACGAGTAATTTGCAGAATGATGATAAAAATATTTAATAACTAATTATTAATTGGTAAACAGTTCAAGTTAATGAAGTAAGTGGTGGTCCTAAATGATGTAATTTTATCTAATTTTAATACTTTCCATGTACACTACAGTTCAAAAGTTTAAGGTTTTGAAAGAAATTGATGCATTGTGCATGAAAATGTTAGAGGAAAGGAATTTGTAATATTTTGAATGCTGCTCTTTTTAAAATTTTTTTGTATTCATCAAAGAATCCTGAAAAATATGTAACAGTTTCCATAAAAAATATTAAACTGCACAGCAGATTTTTTTATCATTGATAATGATCAGAAATATCTCTTCAGCACCAAATCAGCATATCAGAATGATTTCTAAAAAATAATGATACACTGAAGACTGGAATAATGACTGTTGAAAATGAATCTCATATTTTATAATATAATAAAATAAAAAAAGTCAGTTTTTTTTTTTATTTTACAACTATTTCACAATATCACTGTTTTACTGCATTTTTGATCTCAAAACTTTTTTAACAGTTTGTTCATATCTTCATTGTAGGTTTGTGAGCTTGACATCATTTTTAACTTTGAGAAAGCTTACTTTATCCTGGACGAGTTTCTTATGGGGGGAGAAATTCAGGACACATCCAAGAAGAGCGTGCTCAAGGCCATCGAACAGGCCGACCTTCTCCAAGAGGTGTGTGTATGCCAGTTATATATGCATTTTTGATTGTTGTTTGCATGGAAAAGTCCAAACACATTACTTGGATTCTCGTCTTGTGGCTCCTTACTCATTTACATCCTCTCAGCTCTTCTGAGCGTTGCACACTGTAAGCTGCCAAGTTAAGTAATCACTGCATTGTGTAATGTACACTGTGAGGATCCCTTAATGGAAACTCTCATCTCTTTTTCTCCGGACAGGAGGATGAGTCACCCAGGAGCGTCCTAGAGGAGATGGGGCTGGCCTAGTACTAGTTTTCAATGCAGTCAACACAGATGGTAAATTTCGGTACTACTGCGACACGTGGGCTTACGTGAAGGGGTGTTTGTGAGTGGGTCCAAAGGGTGGGAGGAGAACAGGGGAAAAAAGGCGGTAGGTGGGGATATTTTTGGTACTACTGAGATCAGCATGTGATTGTATTTCAATTCCAACCTTTTTTTTGTTGTCTTTTACATGTTAAAATGGCTGCCTAGCTGGGGTCTCCTCTTTCTTAAATGAAACTGTAGAAAGAGAGTTAGACTGCAGATAGACACTCAAATTTAGCAATCAGAAGCATATTTAGAAAAAGGAGTTTTAACAACAGGTCATGCAATCTCAGCTTTTAGTTTTATTTCAAAGAGAGTGATTTATTGTTACACTGATCAAGTGACCTGCTTTGGAAAAGCTGTCTGTAGAAGATAAAAAAAAAACAACCTCAAATTGAATCTTCCTAAATGCCATTACTGTACATCTGCTGTAGCTGCTCAGGAAACAATGACACTGACCATCCAGCCATGTTTATTTGTGTGAGATGCAAATATTTGTACTTGTACCACTTTAAAGGAAGTGCTATTGCAGCATATGGACCATAAGTATATCTTCTAATGTTTTTCTTTTTCTAATGGACCGATTTTAAGGATATGTTCACCAAATGGGTGGAATATTAAATAGACCTTTTTAAATGGCTACAATACTGAATGGACTATATTGTGCAGTCTATCTATTCCCGTTCTGTCCCTTGAGCCACAGCAGTAAAATGTCTGAATGTGTATTACTTTGAGAACAGGGCACAGAATCTCAACCACAAAATGGCACAGAAGCTCTTTCCTGTTTATCTTGGTCTACATCCTGCTTTCCAAAGACGTGTTTCTGACTGTAAGCGTGGCGGGGGAGTTGTAATAAGTAAGGGAGTATTTGTACCTTGTTTCAGATAACAAGAGGGCTTTGATATTAAGTGTGATGTATTTACGTAGCTTTTTAAATGTGGTGTGAAATAAGGGAATATTTTGAGATGAGTCTTACTTTTTTTTTTTTTTTTAAGCAATTGAATAATTCAGCATGAGGGCATGTTTATACCTGTGTAAAATCTGTCAGGTTAAAAAAACAGAATTATGTGTGAATGTAATTTTATAAATAATAAAACACAATTTTAGCCTAAACTTCCAAGTACAGTGACTTTTTCTTCCTCGTCTGTTTTTTTTTTAAATTATTATTTATAACATATTTAAAAAAAGTAACTTTTTTTTTTTCTTTTTTAATAACTTCATTATATACCCAATGACAGCTGTTAACATTTAATAGAGGAAACTGGCAGACAATTCCTTTTTAAAACCAGTTTTCATGTTTGCTTTTTTTTTTTACATGCATCATGGAGTGACCTCTGTTGGTATACTGTTAGCATCGTCAAACAAACCAAAAAAAATGATGCTTTGTCAGAAATGCATTATTATTTGTGTGTGTGGAGCAAAGATAAAGAGTGCTGAAGAGAGAAAATGAGAGAGTGCAAGAGAGGGAGAGAGTGAGATTGAGTATGTAAGTGGATGAGTCACCAGTCGGTCGTTTGTGACAGTGGTGCAGTGAAGCTGACTGCACCACCATTGTGCCAAGAAAAAGACAATGAAGGTGCAATGGAAAAGTAGAAAAAGAGATTACAGGTGAAGACCCAACATGTTCATATAATGTCAACAGACATGCTTTTAGAGGAAATAATTATGTTAATGAAGTCGGTGATAATTAAAAAGATGTCACCACACTGTAGAAGACACAAGCAAAAAAATGCTTTCAGGTTTCTTATGAGCTAATAATTTGCGTTGGTAATATAGAAGGTGCTTCGTTTTCTACATCACTCCTCTTCATCCTCTCATTCTCAGAATGTCTTGTTTGTGGTTGGGGAATCTTAAGGAAACAGAAATCTGTTGTGTTTTTCACCACCGTCAGTGTGAAGGTGTCAAACGATTTGACCCACAGCATGATTGCAGCCCTCCCTCCTTTGTCTAAATATAAGCTCAGCTGTTGGTCACTGTCTTCCTTTATCTCCTCTCAGTGGAGATGGACAGCAGACTGTTTCTAGGGACACTATCACGTGCCTTTCAGCTTTTTGCTCTCCTGTCAAATTGTATTTCTGCGGCACTTAGTGACTAATTGTGTATCCTGTGGTCTTTCATGCAAATGCAATTCGTCTTCATCTTTTTAATGGATTTAGTATTATAATCTTTGTTTACAAGTCCACTAATGTGTTTTTTTTTACCTAATATGCATGCAGCGTTCATGTACTGCATGAAATTCTGTGTAAAATGCTTTATTCATATTATTTTACATGTGCAGTTTTTAAAGATTATTGTAGGCTTTCAGTTAAAGAGCTTGTATTTTCCAGATAAAATTATAAACAAAGTTAAAACCATACAGGTAGTTAAAAGTGGGCCTAAAACAATGTATATTCACTGAAAAGCAACACATATGTTTTATTTTACTACATTATATGAATTTGAAAACACTATACCTTTAAATATACTGTTAAAGGAACAGTTCACCACAATTTATTATTTTTATTTTTTTTGTTTAATTTACTTGCTCTCAGGTCATCCAAGATGCAGATGAGTCTGCCCTTTACCAGAACATTTAGAGAAATATAGCCTTGGAAATCTTGCTCACCAGTGAATACAATGCAGTGAATGGGTGCCGTCAGAACGAGAGTCCAAACACTAATTCCATTAATTGTTTGTGATAAATTCATTATCAATATGTTTTCAATTTCTTCCAGCTAAGATATAAGTCCTATACTATTGGTTTCTCCAGTGAAAGTAATCTCACCTGAATCAGAAAAGAAATATAGCTTAACCCTGTATATTCTTTTAGAAGTACACGTAATACCCTGTCTACCCCTTAAGTTTACCTTAGGTACTAAAGTGTAAAAAAGAGTTTTAACCTCGTAATGGAGCTTACAGTAGTTAGCAATCTCTTGGCTTTTGTTGCTACAGATCGGTCATGTTTGGCTGTTGAAATTCACAGAAAAATTGAAATGCTAGAAAGTCTCAGCCAACAAAACATACAGCATCTTTAAAATGGCCTTTGCAGCAGATGCGCTTCCGCAGTGTGTCATTTGACGAGTAAGTCATTGAAACTGCAAAGTTAATCAAACTTGTCTTTGTAATTACCTGAAACAGTATTTAGCTTCTGTAGAGCACATTTTATGACGGTAAGTAATATGCTGGTCTCACACTGATAACTTGATGGATGACTGCCCTCATTTCTCCTCTGTATGAGTCTTTTTTCTATTGATCTGGCACCAGCGCATCTTCAGTGGTTTCTGCCAAGTGCCTCTGCATGTTCTCTCTCTTTCTCTCTCTCTCTCTCCCGCTTTCTCCCCCACCTCCTTCCGCCCGTCATAATTGCCTGGCCTCTCTGCCTACCTCATGATGAATTTTTAATGTCATGTTGTTACTTCTTTGCAATTATCTTTATAGACAGTAACTCACCCTCTCTTTACCTTTATAGAGGTGACTCCTGTGAGTTCTAGGTTAACCTTTGATCCTTTTCTGGAAATGGCGCCCTATAGAATCTACCTCTGTCCTGAGAAGCAGTCCATTTGTGACAGTATTTTGGCCTTATTGTTTCAGACTTGCCCTTTAAATGATGTGAGGTTTTTGTTCGGATGACTGCAAGTGTAAGCTGATCTTGGGACAGCATTTACAGGCAAACCCACCCTAGAGCTTCCCACCTCCATAATGAAATGTGAAGACCGCTCCAGGCCAACACGCTGATGGACTTGGCAGAGATTGTTTTTAGCGGAGGCGGAACATATGGGCTTTCCGTGGGTTTTCCCATTATGCTGAGCTTTTTTTTTTCTTTCCCTGTATCGGGGGTGTTGGGATTTGAGTCAGAGAGAATGTCGGACAGATTCGATATTTGATCAAGAGAACAAAGTGCATTTTCATTCCTCTGTTTTCTGGGCAAGCCTTCAGGGCAAAGAAAGGATGTTTGTCGTTTTGTTTGTGTGCTGGTGCGCATGTGTCACAAAAAGGGAATGTTTTTCTCTTCGATAAGTGCACATGCTTTTTTTTTCTGGAATTTGTCAGTGTGCAAAGTTGCCTGATTGTGCGCGATTGGATTTAACATACGTTGTTAGATGTTTCTCTTTATTTTTAATTGAAAATGTTTTAATGAAGAATGTGTGCTTAACCCTGTATATTCTTTTAGAAGTACACTTAATACCCTGTCTACCCCTTAAGCATTCTGGAGTCTGAATTTGACAATTACTCTTCCCAGTGGCTGTGCCTGAGTAAGTGAATATGACAAAGGATTGTCGGTGTGTGTTGGAGGCTGAGGGTTCTGCAGTAGAGCGAGTATGACTCACCTCTCAACCATGTGACTCATGAATCATTGCTCCTCCGTGGGCTGCGCTCTCCTTATCAACCTCTCCGTCGCCCCATTCTCTCTATTTCTCTTTCTCATAGCCACCCCCTCACTTTCTTCATTAACATTATTATTGACTACCCCTCGCCACTTCTCTATCTCTGTGTTCCAAGCCTTTTCGTTCTTAATTACAGTTTCACTAGTCGTTTCATTAGTCTGTCATTGTCTTTGTCTAATTTTATTTCTGTGCTTGTTATGGAAACCTTCATTGTTTTCTCGTTTTATTGATTTATTCACGAGAAGTTTGTCACTGCTTGTTTGCTTCCAGCATTGTCTTGAGTAGCTGTTGTTGATAACATTGCAAACTGAAAATACCTGCAGTCAAATGATTTAAGTGTTAAGGACTTTGCATATGAAGGTCCTTGTTCACAGAATCATGTTTTACTGCTCTCTTTGTATCCTTGAGGTTGTCATGTAATCACTTTTGCTGCACGGTCTAGACAAAGATGGAATTAATAAATTATTAGTAAAATTAATATAAGTAGAAGGTACATAATGGATAAGGTTAAGTTAGAAAAGGTTGTTTTATGCTAAGTGTATACATTAACATATTTAAGTACTTTAATAAATTGTACTTTTGGTATACTAAACCATTATAATTCAAATCTGCTCAGTTGGAACAACTAATTTTGTACATAATGCACTTCAATTATACAGAAGCGGTCCAACTAAAGATATCCTGAAGTATATTTGATTGTGCTAAAGTGGAACTGTTGCAAGTATACTTTAGGTACATTTTAAATATATTGCATTTAAAGATATTATTCAAAGTTAATATAATCCTCATCAATAATGACAATACTTTTTTTTCCAACTTAGGCATAATATTACGAGATGTGCATTAGGCAAAAGTAGGAATTTAAAATAAAGTTCAATAATATATTTTAAATCAGTAAGTCCTAAGTGATATTTCAGTATGTTAAATTTGGTAACACTTTATTTTACGGTTACTCCTAGTTGCTTATTAGCATGCATATTACTGGAATATTAGCCATTTATTAATGCTAATTAAGTATTCTACATGATCTTATTCTACATCCCTAATCCTACCATATACCTAAACTTTTTTTTTTGAATTTGAGGGAAAAGCCGTAGTTAGTTACCTATTCTAAAGTGTTGCCATATGCATTTTAAATATATTTCTGTTTATTACTGCTCTGCCACATGATTTTAAATAAAAACAGATATTCAGTTTGTTCTGAGGAGACTGTCCCACAGTCACCTTAAAATCTGAATGCACTAAAAAAATTCTTCATCTTTATATTTTGTAATTTACTAGTCAAAATATCTATATTCTGAAAGAAAAGCACTTAGTTATTTAATTTTAAAAAGCCTCTATACCTTATGCAGTGTTGCTTAACATGTAATTGATATAATATTGTTTTGTTTTATTAAAGAAAGACTAATTAAATACATATTTAAAGTCATTTAGTATAGCATGGTAACTAATTAAATGTGAGTCATTCATTTGGCCTTCATGTACTGTAAATGGGCTTTTAAATGCAGGTGAGTTGTTTTCTTTCTTTAAATGACATTGTCATGTACTCACTTTCATGTTGTTCCAAATCTGTATAATTTTCCTTCTTCGTGAAACATAAAAGATGTTCTGGAAAAGGCTTTTTACTTTTTTACAATACTTTTTGAGTCCCTTGGCTAGAGGAGTTTTGTTATTGTTATTGGAACACACATTTTTGTGTTCCACTGAAGATCTTTTTTGGTGAGTTAATGCTGATTTTTTATTTTTTTCTCAAGTGAACTATCCATTCGTGTTTATTTACATAAATGCAAAGCAGACCTCACTCCTAAACATGTCTCATGTGATGTGACAAGTGGGACGTCTCTCCCCAGAACAGCCTTCCTTGCTGAAAGCCTTTGATTGCACGCAGCAGTCCTAGTGGGAATACTAATGTGCTCAGTCTCTCATTAGTTGAGACCCCTGCCCCACTTGCTTTCTTGTTACATCTTCATGATCCCTTTCAACAGTAAATCTGTCTTCTGGCCCTATTTTAATGCGCTTTTGTCTCTTAATAATGTGTGTGTGCACATACGTGTCTGTATTTGCTCACGTATGCCATATCAAAGCTACGAGAAAATTCAACCTGGCATGCAATTAGGGAGCTGTTATGTGGCTTTGATTGGCTCAGGGCTCACACTGTTTGTTGGGCTAATTGCTGATCAAATGAGCTCATTACAGAGATCATCTCTGGAAGATTTTCACTCTGGGATTGCGAATGTTCATGTTTAACTTCCTTTTGCATCTCAGCATTGTTTTGGTGCTATGTGCAAATTTGGTTGTTGTCAAAGTATATTATGTTAACATGCATCTCTTTGTTATAAGCTATTATGGGACCATCTTGTAATGGAACAAGGTACATCAAAACTTTTAATTGTAGCAGTTTGTGCTGTGTTTTAAGTGTGTGATATGCAGGGACTGTTAGTGTGTAAATAAATGTATGAGATGTGTGTGAATCTCACAACCTTGTTCTTTCCGAGAAGGAATTAAAAAAACAATCTTAATAAAAAATAGTCAAGTTTATTTATTTCTCTCTGTGTAGCAAAACTAGTCATCAACATGCGGTTATTTACATCCAGCAAACGCATGTTTATTATGTTACGTACAAGATACATCTAGAAAGGACATAAACAGTTTTTCCTCACACAAGACTAAACGGGATTTTTACTTGGATACACTAGTCATTCATCTTTTTTTTTATACTTTTTTTTTTTTCAATGCTCATAATGTCTTCAAAGAAGCGACACATTTTAGATGCAAGTGTACAGTATCGTGCAGAAACTTTCCTCCACTGGTTCAGCTATTCTCAACCGTTTCCCCCCCTAGCTTTCATCTGACAGTCTTTCAAAGAATTTAAAGAAAATTAGAACTGTGTATGCCTCCCCCTTACTTTTCTTTTTTAGACTGACAAGCACCAGTCTGTTACTTTTTAATAACTTCATTTGGGACAATTTCAGCCAGTTTAATAATTCCTGCAAGTTTGTTATTTCTGATTGCAATTTTCTCTTAATTAACATTACGGCTGAAATCGAGTAGATTTGAATTGCTTCCTTTCCACGTGAACTGTAATCATTTAATAGATTGTCTATGCTTTTTGATCGAGCTCTCATCGGCCCAGTGATTGGTTTTGGAAAGATGTAGCTGTGAAGGGGCAAGTTTACTCTTGAATAAACCATTAACATTTGACACATTTAAAACCACAAACATGAAATACATGTTTTAATTATCTTTTATATATAATTGTTTTATTAGTAAAACACGTTGAAAGGCTGATCACTGCTTTTCAGTTTATGAGCTTGAGAACAAACCTTTCAGCTAGTCTGTGACAAAAAATGCTGCTCATCTGAAAAGGGGAAGAGAGTGTATTAAGGCAATTAAAAGTTGTATTCAAAACAGCTTCTATGAAATCATAAATTTGTTTCTTAGAAATCGTTGGAATGTATGAATGTCCTTTGCACCAGCTTTCTATCTTTTTGCGTAAAAAACAATGGTATAAACACATCGAAGGAAAAAATTCAAAATGCAGACAGCGATAAGAAACTAATTCTATGTACAAGACTTAGAGTGTGTCCTTTGTTTCACAAGAGAACGCACAAATGGTAAATGCTCAAGCAGAATACTCTGAGGTACAAGACTTAATACATTTGGTGTATAGAATAAACAAAATGTATATTTCCACCATTATGGCACTGTGATGGTTTCTCTTTTTGAATAAATCTGCGTATTTGAGTTCCTTAAAGGTGCATTTAGGGTATTTTTTGCTATCCCTCTCTACATTATGATCAATGATACTGACCACTGGGATTTTAAATATCCAAAATATATAAAAAAAAGATACTTAAGACTTAATGGAGTTGCTTCCATAAGAATGGCAAGTCTTTCAAGATTCCATCTTGAATGTCTTTGCATTGGATGAAAACATGGTGTTTAATGCTGTCGGGTATCTGCTCCTTTATAAAGGCTTCTAGGGGCTTGCAGAACTTCAGTGTTGAGCTTTTGCGAGATTTAAGCACCCTTTACTCTCACCGCTCTAGTAGCTTTGCTGGTCTTTCAGTCTCTCAAGGGGGAGGAGGGTGGAAGATGTGGGTAATTAGGCATGGGGATCCTGAATATGTTCTGTTTTGAGGGTAAACGTTGAATTGGAGACAAATAAATGAGTATGACGGAACTTATTTCAAAGAAACCAGAAGATGAAACGTTGGCCATGAACAGTCTTTAAGTAGTTCCCTTTCGCTTTCCTCTCCTCCTCCTCTTCATCGCTCAGTTTTTTTCCCCCACCCAGTCTGCTCACTGAAACATCCTGGGATGTTTCATAAAGACTCTCTCGATGAAGTTCTCCAGCTCCTCTTTGCTGTCTTGTGGACTGTAGTAATCATCTTCCCTGGTGACTACAGGAGCTCGGGCTGGGTAATAAAAGGACGGCCAACGACGCGGAGGTGACCGGGGTTTAGGCATGGGTACGGCTTTGAAAGTCCGAGGGTGAGGGAAGTAGAAGTTTCGCTGGAAGGCTGGTTGGACTCTTTGGCGAGACTGCGCCCAGGGACGGGACTTCCGTCTGGGGGAGTAATCAAAGTCATAGTCCAGTGAGTTTCCCAGGACGTCGTTGAGGGAGAAAGAGGGTTTGGGATAGAAGCGGGATTTCAGTTTTGGAGGTGGGACATAGATGGGGTAATATCCCCGGTAGGGTTTTTGATAGAAACTGTAGGAAGGGTAGGTACGAAAGGGCCACTGCTGCCTCGTCCAAATTTCTTGCTTGCTGGGCTTGACAGAGGCCCTGTCTTTGAACCAGGCTTTTAAAGAGTTTGTGTTCGGTTGAGGAGGCTTTGAGGGAGGAGGTTTGCGTAACAGCGTAGAAGGTGCAATGGGCGCTGGAGGCGGCAAGAGAGGACGTTGCCATAGAAGATTTTCAGGAGCATCTTTTTTCTTCTTCTTCTCCACGTCGTTAATGATGTCCACCACATCATCAGCAGGAAGGTGCAGCTTGCTAGAGATCTCAATCAGCTTATCGATGGTCTGCGGGTCAATGTCATCATCATCGTCGCTAGTGTCCTCCTCATCCGAGCGCTTATCTTCTGCACCATTGTTGTCTTGGTACTTTTTCTTGTCCTGCTTCACAATGTATTTCAGGAGCATGTCTGATGCAATGTCTGCAAGCTTTTCTTCCTCCGCTTTGGCTCGTTGTGCTTCTGCTGCCTGTCTGCGTACCTCCTCTTGTTCCGCTTTGGCTCGAGTTTCTTCTTCTTCAGGGCTCAGCTGTTCTTCGTCCTCTTGATCTTCTTCATCTTCCTCCTCTGGGTCAGCAAGGTTGTTGGAAAAGTCATCCATGAAGTTGCCTCCTCTTTGCGAGGGCTGAATTTTGTTCTTCTCTTGTTCAAGCTGCCATTTTAGCTTCTTTTTGGACAGTGCCAGGTCAGTGCCTTCAGCTTTAGGCTTGATTTCGTTGTTCATGAGACCATTACGGTCTAGGTAATCAAAATACTCCCCGCGGCTTTCCCTCTGGCCTGTGGTCGTGTCACGCTCTCTCTTAGTGGCTGTGCTGTAGCTCTGGAATTCCTCTAACATAGTCTCCAGATTCTTCACTTCTTCTGGACTCAGCTGTTCTTCCTCCTCCGCCAGTTCTCCTCTCTCTGGCTCCTGCCTCTCCTCCGCCTTGATCACCTCCTCTTTTGTAGCCCCCTCCTGTGGGGCCACCTGCTCTTTTAATGATACCGACTGACTAGTGGTGCGGCTTGTCACTTTCTCTGTTAGCCGCTCCTCCTCCTCTGCCCTTTTTTTCTCCTCTTCCTCTTCTCTTTCCTTCTCACCTTTTCCTTGAGCTGCAGCAGCTGCCATGACCAGCTCTAGCTCTTTGTGACCATCTCTGTCTCTGTCTGAGCCCTGGAGATCATCCTTCTTTTCAATTTCCATTCCCCCATCTTCTCGTTCACTCATCTTTTCCTTCTGGGGCTGGTTGAGGGCTTCGAGAAGGACCGCTGCTAGGGTTCTAGGATCTACATCTTTGAAAAGCTCCTCATCATCTTCATTTTCCTCATGTTGTGTGCCCTGCTCTTCGGCTGCTTGAGTATATTGAGCCTGTTGCTGAGCAGAGGAGGATGCTGCATAGTTTTCACTTACTGTGTTTCTATCTGCTGTCACTGGACTGAAGGTTGCAGGATTGACTGTGAGACTAAATAACATGAAAAGAAAAATGAAGGGGACATTTGAAGTTTGTTGCCGCCAGATCATGACCGCACATGTGTTGAACCTGAAAGACAGAAGTTAAAAAATGGTCAAATCTGTTACTGCAAAATAACTGATTTTAGAAATATATGCTCTCTATATATAGTGTTTTGATGTACTTTTGTGATATTTTTTTTACTAGAATAGATGAATTTGATCACAAACATCACGCATCAATACAGAGCAATGAAGCTCAAGACAAAAACATTTCTCAGGTAAGATGGTGGACACATGTTATGATTCACTTATTTCCAGAGTTCCTGAATGCAACAATCATTGTAAGCTTGTAAGCATTGTTTCAGTGACTTGCGTTTGATACCTGAGAGCTTTTAATGACCCATTTGCTCATTTGTATAATGGAAGAACTAATGTTAATGTACACTTTAGCAAATACTTTCCCCTCTTGTCATTTAATGGGTTTTTTTCTACTATGAAGAGATCATTTTAACAATGGGTTATGTATATTTTGCACAAACATAGTTAAATCGTTTGAGTAGGGTATCTTTTGTTAAGCTATCATTTATGTTTTGCTGCCTGCTGCTTTAGCTGATTTTGCAAAGGCGTTCTAAATGGCTCTGCGGCTTGGGCTGGTGCGCTTCGTGAGGGCTCTGAAGCGCTTTTGTGCATGTGATTGCTCGCACACGCGGCGCGGTGCTAATAAGGTATAGGAGGAAAAGCGCCTTAGCGGGGAGCCCTTCCGATGCGTGGGAGGATAATGAGTAAGCAATACAAAGATGATGAGAGGATCTCAAACTCCAAACTCGGCATGAAAAGCAAGTTTAAGATCCAAAAAAATTACTAATCAAAGAAGAAGCCATGTAATTTGGATTTAAAGCGCGAAAACAATGAATGTGAATAAAAGAGCTCCCTTTTATTTTATAATAAAACCTGCTCTGAAATTAAGCGATCCTGGAGCTCAAGATTTGATCATCACGACACAGATTTTTATGGTTAAATCTGGTTATGGGGCTAGGTTTCCACTCGTCGTTGCACGTGAAAACACTGCAGCAATCGTCACGTATGTGCAAACTGGCTTACAATGCCCGTATTTACACGTCTAAAGTTTGACATAGGTGTTTGCTAGATGCCGCGGAAACTTTTCTTTTTTTTATTCCAAAACAGCCTGCATCTCCTCTCCAATGCACTTTTTTTGGTCTTGCGAGAATCGTGTCTCCACAACTCTAACGCCCTCTTTCACTGCCGCCAATGACGGAGCACACTGGGGAGTTCTCATCAACAAATCACTTAAGTAATCCGGCTCTAAGAAGCCTTGTCCTCAAGTAGGCCTATAATCTTCTGCTTTAAGACAGATCTATTATATTTACGATTTAAATTGAGCCATCCTGCTATCACAAATTCAACCCAGTCATCAACATTTGAAAGACATGAAAAACAGATCATGAAAGCTCTGCTGTTAAATATCATGTCAACATTTCTCCATATGAGCAGGTACATATGAGTATGTAAAATACAAGTCAAACTGGACTCCAACAGTGAAAAGTCAAGGCAAGCCAAAGCAAAACATGTTTTTATCTCAGTGTCTCCTGTGTGTTTTTGTGATTGGACTCATCGTTGTTATTTTGGGTATCTGATGCTATGGTGATGAGAAAGATGATGAAAGCATGAGCAAGGGCGTGGTAAAAATCTTTAGGAGAGCTGTGCCATTGATCATCCCCGTCACCTTCATCATTAAGTGTACAAGTCACCATTGCAATATTTGGAGTTCCTAAAGTGGTTAACCAATAATGCAAAAATATATATTATGAAATTCTACTTTTACTTTGTACCTTACTACATTTTCCCCCTAAACTCTTCTTTTTAAATGCAGATATTTTAAAAATGCATTTTTACTACACACCTTTAATATTTTTGAGGATCTTATACAAGGAGTTATTATTTTAACATATAGAGCAATCTTTACGCTTTTAATTTGTTTCTTCTGTCCACATTGCCATATACACTTATTTTCCCACGGCTTCTGCCATTAGTCTACTGTTGCCTGTTACTATAAAAAGAAAGCCGGGACTTACCGGGAATCCTGTTAGTGGCAGCGCAGTCCGACGCACCAATTGTGTCCTCTTCAAACTTTTGTATTTAAGTTATTCTCGTGATCTACGCGTAAGAATCCGCTTCAACAGTAAAATCTTTGTTTGAATGATGCTGTTTTGTTTATACAGTGATTTCGTTTGTGTAAGCCGTATGATTGGCTTTTCTTGCACAGCGCTGTGGGGATATTTTCAGTACCACGGTCAGCTCTCCGTGTTTTTATTTCGGCCCCACTGCGCTCACGTGACCGTACGTCACTCTATCATTGACGTCATCCTCTCCATTGATAGGAATTTTGGTGCTGATCGAACCCCGAGTCTTCGCTACGCTGCAGTGCCCAGATGAATGGAAGGAAACGGGATGAATGAAATAGTACTTTTTTTTCGCCGAGTAGAGAGGGCTAGACAAAACAGGGAGCGCGAGACCGGTCCCTTCCAGATGCAGCTGCATACGCCAGCGTAACACAAAGGAACCGACGATCCTCATCACGATGTGCATTGCCTCACTAGCTAAATGTATAAATGCAATTACTCTATAAAAATCACAGAGGAAACAGCTGGCGCATGAATCGTCAGCGCATGGTGAAAAAGCGACCCCAAATGCACATTATACATGTTTTGTGTAATCTGGATTATTGAGCAGCTAATGTGCCTCTTCCGCACCCAGGTCGTGACAGGGCGTTTTGAAATGTATCGTTATTAAAAGCTGCTGCAACCGCTTTTCTGCAAGGCCTAATGGACAATAAACATTTACAATACAATGGTACAGTACAGTGTTTCAGTGTACTATGTTGTTATCCGTTGTGCAACGTCAAAATCCAAACTGAAAAAGATGACCGGTTGAAATGCCCTCGAAGTAAACAATTTCAGTTTGCAAGAGTAGACTATTGTTTAGAATGCATCAATCCGGACGTTAATATGTCACAGCTAATATAAAGTTATGGCGTTTTATATTTAATACACATTTATTTCCTAAGTAGTTTGGGCAATCTATAAAGTAGCCTTTAAATGAAAAAGCAATTCCGGCAAAGAAAAAGATATAGCCTATATGTGTGTGTACAGGAGTCATGGTTTGCTTGAACACTAAAACCTGGTATGTGGGGAAAAAAGACCCTTATCGGTAAATGCAATGAGTAAATGCCAGTGAGAGAAAACTTTCGCTTTTGTCAGCAGTAGTTTTCAGAACGAACTGACAATTGAAACTTTAAAAGCCTTTTCACCCATCCGTCTCTGTCACCGTTTACTTTCATCGTTTATTCCGTACTAAGTCAATGTGACTTAGGCTTTCAGTTTGTCACATCCCTAACATCTGTAGGTGTGGTGTTTCACTGACAAAACAGGTCATGTTTGGCATGAAGCTTTTGTGATTCCCTTAAGCTACTTATATGGCCATAGTATCTCCTACAATTAAAATATGTAATAAGAAAGAAAGAGGTAGTTTGATAATTAGGCTATTCCTTTTGCTTTTTTTGTAACCCAGGTGAACCACATCACAAACAAACTCTTCATTTTGCATGCATTGCCATATTGCAGTATTTCTAGTGAAACTGTTTAACGGGGTTAACTATAACAACGCTCTAGGTCTGTGAGACTTTGTTGTCCCGTTGCGACACGCCTTTATTCGGAGTTTTCAAGAACAGGGATGCAGAAAGGACCGTTGACAGCCGCATTTCTGCAGGAGATAAAAAGTAATGTGGAAAGCCATCGGATCCAAAACTGTGATGCGCTCTTTTCCTGTCTATCCAAGCGTTATCTCAATTGTATTTCCCCCTATTTTATTCTGACCATGAAAGGAGTGAGGAAGCACGTTGATAAAAACGCGGGACTATCCTGGCACTAGCCTTTCATTTGTTGCTTAAATTTTTCTTCATTACGAAGTTTTTTTTGTCTCGCTCTTACAGTAGGCTTAAGGTCCATTGGTTAAATTATTTTGAACACGCCTAAACATTTTTTTCCCTTCAATGCTAATTAAAGAAAGGTTTATAAATCGATCTCAAGTTTTAATGCCTTTTCTTCCTCCATTGTTTTACATTTATACAGGACAAAGTGCAGAATAGCAGTTTTAAGTGGTTTTAATGTGTGACTTGGTTTTGGTTACAGTGACGACGCGATAATGAATATTCTATAATAAAAGTTAAGAGAATCCTGCCATGTGGATTCTTTCAGAATGTCTGAGGTGTTAAACGTGAACGAATTGGATTATCTCATGGTGAGAATGAGTTGACAGTGGCTTTACATGGCTGTCGAAAAAGATAGTGTTCCTGCAACCAACTGTCTGTTTATGTTAACTTCACCCTGGAGACGTCGATTGTCTCACAGGAGCAGGCGACTGAAGAGGTACGTTGTGCCTCAGAGAATTAACAGCTCTCTGTTGACAAATGACCTATCCCACGATGATCTCCTGAAGCCGAAAGAGAAATTCTTCCACCTCCATCATTTTCACACTGCGCTGCGTAAGTCGCAGGATGGGGAACACCGCGTTGGCGTGCTTTGCAAAGGCGGCGGCGGCGGTGCAAACTGATCGTTTGTTCTCCCGGCTCTGACTGGGAGTTAATGAGGCGGCATCCACCGTGTCTTGGTCTTCCCCCAGATGAATCTTTATCGCTACAGCAAGCATAATTTCAGCACACGAAGCCTTAAAAATTAATCAATTTATAATCGATTCAGACAACAATAACCGTGGGAGGGATGCCCTTAGATTGGATATGTGACAGAGGCTTCCTTCCTGCCCACGCTTACGTACAAACAAAACGAAGGGAGTCTTGCTAATACAAAGTACTATCCAAACAGAGTTCCCTTGTCAGTTTGACAACATGCGAGCACCGCCTTGCCATTTTAAAAAGGCCTACAATTTTGTGTAACATGAAGATTCAGGCAGGGATGTTCCAATTACATGAATAGTGGACACAAAACCCAGCCACACTGATTAAAACAATATCCCTCAACTTGAGTAGTAGAAAGTAGTATGAATTGTTTTGTACAAAGTTATTCTTTTTTAATTTTCATGCAGTCCAGAGCAAAGCATGCTGGGGAAAAGC
Source organism: Enteromius radiatus (assembly GCA_032357445.1). Classification (NCBI taxonomy): domain Eukaryota; kingdom Metazoa; phylum Chordata; class Actinopteri; order Cypriniformes; family Cyprinidae; genus Enteromius; species Enteromius radiatus. The sequence continues at coordinate 9,735,931 of JAUCMS010000127.1, read as the reverse complement.
CATCCTAGGTGTAGGCTATATGACTTCCTTCTTTCAGACGAACACAGTCAGAGTATTTAAAAGAAAATTATCCTGACTTATTATTATTCCAAGCTTGGTAATGCTGCTAGATAGATCCGCAAGTACTACAATGTAAAACTAACCTATGCGCCTCTGGGGGTTATCACATGTCCTCTGAAGCAGATTGATGGGTGGTGAATGACATCAAGTTCACCGTTCCAACATGGCAGCTGCATCATGCCTTATATATGTCTATGGTTCCGGCTTTTTGGCTGACGTCTGACTCAACGTATGACGTATGACTCAAGTCACATCGAGTCATAGATCAGCCAAGAAGACGGAACTCAGCAATTCCATTGAATAAAATTGAAATCAATGGAATTCAATTGCATTGTATTCACTCAATTTATAATAATAAAAAAAAGTAAACTGAGTCAATCATCAAAAATAATTTGAAAATACCTGTGTAGTTATGCTTAGTCGTGATATTTTCTATACCATGTTATCATTGGGCCTAAGTTATATGATGATGATAATGTTTGATTCATAATAATCTAATGCCAGTTGCTATGGGTAGTACAGACATGTCAACAAAGCTGTAATGTTTTGTATGTGGGCTTTGTGGATTTGTATATAGCCATGTGAGTAAATAATGTACCAATGTTGGAAAATGAACTGCCAGTGAAGTGCCATGTGCCGAACCATTGATGGTTTGATTCACGGAACAGGGAATCACAGAACTGCATTATCTTTTAAGACTGTTAGAGTGAACCAACAACTGTGGGTGGCCACACTAAATTACCTTTAAAATGCCATAACAACTTTCCTTTGCATATAGTCCATTGAATTGTCCTTTTAAATTAACAGCATGTAGTCAAGGATGTCAGACTAACACTGCCAATATAACAAACTGTACTCTACAATTTGGATGTATACTAATTAATTCAATGCAGCAGTGAGATTTTTGTTATGACTGTAACCTTACAAGGTCTGTGTATTTTTCATATATATACACATATTTATTTATTTATTTTTCAGCTTTAACCAGTGCTTTAGAACTGGGCAACATGCTATAACTTATGGGAGAGAGTGAGATCTATCTTGAGATCTATTTTATGTAGATTTTACAGCTGAACACAGTAATTTCTTTATGCTATCTTTTTTTTTCATGACAATACATACAAATGCAATGTTCTGCACATCTGGACACTTATTCAGCAGTTTATATTTCCTCTATGGTCTTTAAAATAGCATGGCATTTACCACCTCCCTGCAGATTAGAGTGAAAAATCACAACTTGACGTTATTTCTAAGCATCCACAGTTTTGATGAATGGCCTACATGGCAGTAATGTTGGAAGATTAAAAACATGGTTTAAAGATTCACTTTTGACACATTCAGGGTTTGAATACTCTTTTACAACAGATGATTTGACAGCTAGAAGCAGATAGGGACTGAACCAGACAAAGGCAGCTATCAATGAGGGAAAGAACATGCTGAATGATTAATTTTTCCCCTCCTCTTGAGCATCCAGGCCGAGTGCCCTTTTTAGTGTCATTGATATTGGTACGTATCCTATTGCTCTACAGCAGAGCAGAATATAGTGAGACAATGAAGCACTGTGTAGCTTATAAACAATATTTGAAATTATGTCCGTTCAAAAATGTAAGCATATCCATTGCAACAAAGGTAACACTTCACATGATCACTTTGGAGAGTTTATATTTGTATCCCACTTCCATATAATTGAGGTGAAGTGATTTAACATTAATCCATCTAATTTAAATAAAAAATGGGATAAAAGTTTAATTTTCATTTCACTTTTTTGTGAATTGTTTTTTTATTTTTATTTTTTTTGCAAACTCCCTTATCTTAATGAAACACTTTCTGTCTCATAACGTCTTTTCTTTTCTAAGCTTTAGAAGCCACCTTTGCATTTAGTTACAAACTAAAGTGTGGAAATGATTTCAACATTCCATTTCGCATTAGCTGTACTATACAAAGATAAGCTCTAGTGACTTTTATTCTGTGCCTTATCCCTGTAAGATTAGCTGGCTTTATTTGAGTCTGAGGTGCGCATTTTTAGCATTGCTTGAAAAACTGATGTATTGTGAATGTAAATAGTGGAAAAAATGGAGGGGCCTGAAATTTAATGTGTTCTGGGAGGAAAAAAAGAATGATGAAAGAGGAGAAGGGGGTCTGTGGGGTGTGACGGAAGCACAGAGAGAAAGATGGGGAGAGAGGAGAGGAGTAGAGGAGATGAATGAAAAGTGAAGTGTAATTCAGTGAAAAAAGATAAATAATTCAGGCAGTAGCAAATTTATATAGACGCTTGCACTCGCTTCTCAAGCTCATGCACAAATGTGCCAATTCAGAGAGGTTTCACACCCAGTCAGTGAATCAGTATACTACAAATTTAAAATTGGCTCGAAATAATTTACTCTTATATATTTCTAAATGCATGTTAAAGATCTTTTTGTGAACTAAATTTATCTGTGGTTAGCTTTCATTTTTAAACAATCTTATGTCCAATTTTTATTAAAGTGTCATAACTGGACCTTCTGCTGAAAATGACAGTTATCTCTGGTGAGGTATGCAGGACTTCTTAATCATTCTCATTGATCCCATCCATTAAAACCCCACACTTGCAAGCTTGCAATCGTCTTCCTCTAATTATGAGTGTACTTCAAAATCCAATCAACAACCAGTGGATACAACCCTGACCTACTTTTTCTTTCTTTATAATGCATTAGACTTATGTATTCACCAGTTTGGAAGAAAATATCTGTTGCCTTTTCAGTTTTGATTGTGACTTTAGAAATAAAACTTTTTTTATTTCATCTGTGGTTTCATGAACAATCTGAAATGGTACTTATTTAATCTATACGTACACTTTAAGTACTAATATTTAATCTTAAGTACAAAGGTGTACATTTTGAAAAGGTACCACTATTGTGACAACTTCTATACCCTTTTTTTCTTAGAGTATAAGAAGTGTTCACTGAAAGATCTTTTGGGGAACCACAAAATGTCCCTCTATGGCATCACTGTGAAAACCACATTTTAGAATCTATATTGTTAAGAGTGCAACGATGTGCCAAATACAGTAAAATAGTAAAATCTTGCGTATTGCATATAGAATGCTAATGAGTTAAAATTCAATTATCCTTTAAAAATAAATAATTCAGGCTTATTTCCCATTTAATTTCGGATCCCCCACAATGTCAATACGCATTAGTCTGATGACGCCGCCCCCTCGCTCTTTTTTTTTATTTTCTCTTTCTGTGGTTTTGTTGTAGTGCTATAGAGCTGATGTTATTGGACCTGACGATTTACCGCCTTGTTTGGAATCGGACTCTCTCCCACACACTTCACCCCCCACTGCACACATTTGGGGGTGAGGAGAGAGAGAGAGGGGGGCCACTGCAGTTCCTACAACTATCTACACAGTTTTTCAATGTCATCTTGCAAGCTCTTTCACACACATGAACTCATTCACACCTTAAGGCTCTGTTAGGACAGTGCTGTCATATTAATATTGCTTCTTGGAATTTTATTCATTAAATCTGAAATGATTAATGAGCATCGTGGAGACTCTGCAGCAGCAATGTGTGCAGCCATGTGCCTGATCTCGCCATTACCTTTAGCCTCCAGATGGTGTGTCATCTGTTGATAACACACCAATGCACATACTTCTCACTCTGCATACTGCCACATCAACCCTCAATAGGATGCCAGTGAGTCGTTCTGAGCTGCCAGGATGGGTCAGATTTATGTGATGCCGGTAAACAAGCTTTGCCCCCTCCAAATAATCAATATGAAAGACCTAGCAGAGTTGGCAGGGGATCAGCAGTCCAGTTTGTCAGTATAATGGGACTCCCTCTGGCCGGTGAGACATTTCTGTTGCCAATAGTTTGGCACTGGGCTTGTGTACACACAAAAGTATTAATGTCCTAAAAATAGGGCTCAGTGTTCTGTTGAAATGAAGGAATTGTTAATATTAATAGGCCTATCACGACAACCGTGACCGAACGAACGACCCAAAACAGTTATACTATGGCTGAGGATAAACTTTGGCGTCTGCGGCAGAGTGGGCGGACATTAGAGGAGTATGTGGAGGAATTTTAAGAAATCTCCCACGAGGTAAGCTGGCCAGAGGAATGGCTCGGAACCTGCTTTCGGCTAGGACTGAACAAAGATGTGGTTAAAGTGGATATTCCCACGTCTGAATTTTCCCTGAGCAAATTCATTAATTTAGTTCTGGATATGAACAACTCTAAATTCTTTGTCTGGGCGTAAGAGTCCACATCACTTTGTCCAGTCCGAGCCGAAACCCTCCGGGACGAACCAGCCCGTTCTACACCGAGAACCTCCACATACCCCTTTAAGAGTTCCTGCCACTCATCTCCACCCAGCGCTATCTCTGTCCTTAGCCTAGAGCCCCAGAATTCTGATGTCTGGGCCATTTTGCCAAACCTGATCTCCGAGATACGAGATCGCCACCCAAGACTTGCTCGCTCCGAGCGCCCTCCAGAGCCCGCTGAGCTGCACGAATTACGGCTAGAAGAGCCGATTCCAGTTCCGGATCTTCAGGCGGGTGAGCCGATTCCTGTTCCGGATCTTCGGCTGGGAGAGCTGATTCCTGTTCCAGTTCCGGATCTTCGGCCGGGTGAGCCGATTCCTGTTCCGGATCCTCGGCCGGGAGAGCTGATCCTAATCACCAGCTGATCCTGAGAACACCATGCCAGAACCGTCTTTGACTGAATTCCCTCCCTCCCACCCACGGCAGCTCACCTCGCTGTCGTCTGACAGTCCTGTCGCTGGCCCACAGACCATCCTCCAGCGCCATCTGGCTCGGGGTGCTCCTCGACTCCTCCTCTAGCATCCGAAGCCAGAACTCCGCCTCGAGCCATGGACCCGTCGGCCTCACTGTGGACCTTAGCTCCCTTCCCTCCTGCAGTGCTTGTCGGTCCTCAAGCTCCACAGGGCTCGGTCGTCTCCCACGGCTCCACCTAGGTCGGTTGTCGACCATCCATCGCCTCGGGACTCCAACACTCTGGCTGCGCCCCGTCATTCCGTCCTGCCGGCTCAGTCAGGCTCCTCCCTTCCTCCGGCTCCACCTTGGTCCTCCCTCACTCCTGCTTCACCGTGGCCCTCCGGAACCCCTTATCCGGGTCGGTCGCCGGTACCACCCGTTCCGCCTTGGCCCTCTGGACCCTCGCCGTCGGCCTGGCTATTCGGCCCGCTGTCGACCCTCGCTACCCCGGGCTCCTCGCCAGAGAAAGACATTAAATACCACCCCCCCTCCCTCTCTATGTACATTCCTTTTCTACGGTGCGAGGGCGCGCCTTTCCGGAGGGGGGTGTAATGTAACATCTTGGTCTGTGTTTGTTTTCTTTTCTCCCCATGTGCCCTGTTTAAATGTGACCTACTTTCTGTTTCGTTGTTAATTAGGTCTATTCGTTACACCTGTGTTTCTCACCTGCCTTTAGTTTGCCCCAGTGTATTTAAGCCTGCTGTGTCTAGTCCTGTTTGTCGTTCGTCAAAGTTACTTTGTGCGTGTGACGTTTGGTACCCTTACTCTGTTTGTGAATTAAAAGACTTTGATTGATATTCGTCTTCTCCAAGTCATCTGTGATCCACACGATCAACAACCGTGACACCTATTAATAAATTGTTTTACCTGTTTTAATTTTCAGATTTGTTTTTTTCATTCCACATGAGACCTTTGGAAACAATAGTGCTATTAGTGCAATAGTCCTAAATAGTCACATTTAATTTTAAAGGGGTCATATGATGTTGCTAAAAAGAACATTATCAAAACTTGTTTGAATAGTCAGCGGCAAATCCTTTAAATATGGAAACAAAACATACAGGCTGTGAGTCAGAAGTGCCAGATGGTCCTTGCAAAGTTGGAATTGCCCCACTTATATAAACAGCCTTTGTCCACAGCTGGGCTACTCTCCTTTTAGTTTCAGGAAATAGCGTTAGTGCTCCATAACATGCGCTGCACACACATATTTGTGTTGAACTGTTCTGGAACAGTGTCATAAATACGACTTAACCACTGATTTCTAGTTGTTTCCTTTTTTGGAAGCACAAATAAAGTAGTTTCACTTTCACAACGACACACAGCATCTCCAGAACATGGCACCCGCAGCAACACTGCAGCAAGAATAATAGTACATTTGAGCAGTGTTATGAAACGCTGTGATGTAGCAAAGTGGGGGCATGTTTAAACGAGCATATAGCAAAGAAAATATCTTTGGTTTTGATATTTTAGTCTGCTTGCAGCTTGTAACACCCCAAAGAGAAAGGAAAATATAAAATCGCATCATATGATCTCTTTAAAATACAGTACACTGAGTGTGTGTGTGTGTGTATATATATATATATATATGCATTACTACTCACAAGGTTAGTATCAATGTGTCTTATGGTTTGACAGAAATATGTAAGAAAAAAACCCTCATGCTATTTGTAACTCTAAGAATGAAGATGCAGTTTTTTGCTATTTGTGCAGGGTTATTTTTCTACATTTTTGCTATGTCACACCACAGGATACAGTCTAATTTTATGGACTGTATCCTGTGGATTTGTCAACTAACCATATATATAGAATAATGCATTTGCGTACACTTTCCATTTTTTATGGATTTTTCTAACAATACATGTTATACTGTAATCATCACAAGCACAAGCTGCAATCACTGCCTAAAATGTTCATTGTGTTTGCTTAACTAATGACGTTAACTAACTATCATTAAACCATTATATTATAGCTATATTATTATATAGTTAACTATATTATATAATTTATTACTGCTGTACTGCTATATGCTATATTACCGTGACACCCACATCTGCGGCTGATAACAAAATAATGAATTGTAAGCTTTTTCTGTAAAGCTGCTTTGAAACAATTTTGTGAAAAGGGCTACACAAATAAACTTGTGTGTATCTGAGAGGAAGCCAGTAAATAGAACAGGGGTATGAAGCAGAAACAAAAAAAACAAGCAATGTATAAATGTGAGCCTTTAACCATATGCCGAATGCTAAAGTGAGTGAAAGGACAACAGAGAAAAAGGACAAGGGGAAAAAATGAGAGCAAAAGGAATGAATGAGAAGGAGAGCGAGGCAGAGGAGCTAGAGGAAGGAGGGGTGCGGCTCCCTGGGGGCTGTATGACTCACTCTCCTGCTGCTGGCTCGTGCGTCACTAGCGCGGTGCTGGAGGTGGAGATAGTGGAGAGGTCTGTGCATTTAATTATGGCCTGCCAATTTATACACACTGTAGTGATACACGCACATGCACACACACATAATCAATGAACAGATGTGGAGATTGACAGAAAAAGGTCAAACTGTTTTTTTTTTTTTTTTTGCACTCGCATACACAGACATTGGCCATATTGAGAAATGGACTGCTAAAGAACAAACAAGCACACATACACACACTTCTTGTTTGCATTAGACTTAAGAAAGACTGCTTGTTCACAAACAGGTTCGGCTCTAATTATTTCTTATTAGCTCGTTAGCTAACCATAATCAATGTTAATACAGACAGATACAGCATAGCATGAATAAAACAACAAAATGGAAATAGAAAACTCGAAATAAAATAGTGTTGCGTTTATGCAATATGTATTCATTAAAACGTAAGCAAAAGATGCATATTGAATGAATTGGTAGAGAGAGAGGTCGATGGCACATTCAAAGACCCCGTGCCTTTTGTTGACTTGAGCCGTGTGCTGGAAGGCAGTGCTCAGATGAAAGGTGGAGACATGGTGGGGAAGGGTGGGGGGCTGGGCATGATTTTATCTTCACACCTCCTTGTCAGGTCACTAGCATGGACGGATGTAGCTCCAAAGCAAATCATTACTGATGAGGTGACAATGTCCTCAGTGGTGCTAATGCATTAGAACCTGTTAAAAGAGGCAAATTATTAGGCTATCATGCTAATGGATGTTTTCATTTCACACAAGACCTTTGAAAACAGTGGTGTTAATTGACCCATACAGTAAAATACCATATTTTTTACATTTATTTATATATATATATATAAAAGGTATACAGTATACACACATACACATATATATATATGCAATAAATTTAAATGAATCATAGTTGTATCATAATCATATTTATTGAGTGCCGAATCAGCATAACACAGTGATTTCTGAAGGATTGTGTGATACTGAAAACTGCATTTTTTCTGCTGAGAATTCAGTTTTGCCTTCACATTTCCTTAATAAAATATTAAAATAGAAAATAGTTATTTTTAATTATAATAAATGTAATAATATTTTACAATATCACTGTTTTTACAGTATTTTTATCAAATAAATACAGCCTTGGTGAGTAGAAGAGAAATAGGAAAAGTCTTAAAGCTTAAAAATCTTACCGACCCAAAACTTTTGAATGGTAAAAATTATATAAACAGTAATCATCACATTATCTTTCATTCAAAAAGCACCTTGGCAAAATAGCACCTAGACATTCTTGTTGGTAAAATATCTCCCAGTTATTCCCATATTCATATATACATTTTTAGCAAACCAAGGTGATTAGGAGGATTAAGAAAAGGATGTTGTAATAATTGGGTGCCAATAATTGTGGGCAACATGAATAAGAGAAAGCATTTCTTTGACAGTAAACGTTTAATTACTTTACTTCAGTGATATGTTGTATGTATCAAAAGGACAAACAATACAGATTTATTTTCAAAGCTACATTTTTTTTTTCAAATTCTACAAGATTCCACTAGAAATATATATATATATATATTTTCAAAATATGTTCAAATGACATGTACAGCCAATTGTTTACAAAATTATTAAACTTAAAATTAAGTTGAATTATGTCAAAGATTTTTTTAAATGTTTAAACTAAATATATATTATGTGTTTTTTCAGTTTGTGTAGAAACCTCTAGAAATATTTTCTTGTAGAAACATTTCTTTTTGACTATAGTGTGTGTATGCTCTTAAAAAGTGTATTATTCTGAATTTGTTTGGAAGGTATTTTGCTGTTCTCTGTATGCTGCTGTGGCTCATGCTCTTTCTGACTGTGTGTGTGTGTGTGCGCACGAGAGAGATACACATCGCACTGGCCGCTATCTCTGTTATATGAGTAAACTGCAATTGGACCAGATGAAGGAACAGCTTGTTGCAGTGACAGTGACGCTCCCTGTTTGTTTTTCTCTGTGCAGATCCCGCAACCGGCACCATGCTAACGCAACAAGTACTTACATGATTAATAATGACAGCATGATGAAGAAGTGCATCATCATAATCTCAATTACTGTCACATAGCACCTTACAAGAGCCTGTTGCTGCCAACATGTAGCGAATTTAATCAGAGCAACCGGAGAGGAAGGCAGAATTGATGATGCACATTTGGTCGTCAGGCTTAAAAAAAAAAGAAAGAGTGCTTATCAAGGGCCACACAGTGGATGCTAAATGACTAAACCCTACTAAAGGGTCTTGCATTAGCGGACGGATGGCTTTGTGTTTAAAACACTAAACAAATCACAGGATGGTAAATTGCCAGAGTTTTTTTGGTGACATGACTGAGCTTTACTTGTAGGTCATATTCTTTATCTGATACCCAGCCCTTCTTTACAAGGCACTAGATCAGTCTTTTCAGAGCAATAGACTTTTTCTCATGGTGATGCATTTGGAGAAAAGCTGTGACAAATAAGCTGGACAAAAATGTAGATGTCTGAAAAGAATTGCATACTGAGGTCGAGCTTTAGCAGATGGTTTGATAGTGATTTGTTCATGATCCTTTTGCTAAAGCCTGTGATCAGCAGTCTTTAATACTGCAGTAGTGATACCTGCATCGGGGAAGTTGTAGCTGCTTAGTGATAGATGTTTCTCTATTATTTTTATTTATCACCTTTACTGAGGGTCATAAAGTCTTTATTCACTTGAGGAGCAACATTAAATCTTTAACTGACAAAGCCTTGCTTTTCTTCTTGTTGCTCCTTTTCCATCCGTCCTTCCTCTTTCACTTTTTCACCTGTTTCTTTTCATAAATTGTCTTTGTCGTCCCTCTTGATTTTGTTCTACTCTCATTTCTCAAGCTGTCCCCCTTTTGTTCCCTGCATGTGTCTCTCTTTGTCTTGTTCTTTCTTTCACTCTCTCTTTCTAGTAATGAGGTTTCACGCCTGCAGTCTTGTTTGCTCACTACTAGACCATAAAAAGTTGGGAAGACTTGGAGTAGAAAAGTGAAACAGAAAAGGATCAATTAGAGAAAAGGCATAAGTGTGAAGGAAGTGCTAAGGAAAATTTTACAAGATTATATACACACACACATACATACATAATTCATTATTTCAGTTTGAATGAAATATCTGTATATATATCAGAAGAGCCAGTATAAGGTCATGTCATGCTGAATCAACTAAATTTAAAAAACACCTCTATTTTGCTGATATTTTGTCTGAGCAAAGCTGGACATGTATAGTGATGAAAGCCAAAATATTAATTGTCATAGCTGAGTATTGACTGAGTAAGATACTATTTTGTAGAATGAGGTCCAAATCGCAATTTTCATCTAAGATTCAAAACTGAGAGCTAAATTACACAGAGGTAAAAATGACTTCAGAAAAATTGCAGCATCATAATGTTATTTTTAAACAGATATTGGTTGGTCTATTTTACTTCTTTTAAAATGTGTTCACTTTAGCCATCTTTTTTTGCATTATGTGTCAATGACCATTCAAAAATGGGGAAAATGCACTTTTTGCTCAAGGTTTTTTCTCCAATGTTGAATGCCTGTAACTCAAGACATATTAAAGATACCTTAATGCCATAACAAACTGGCATCTTCACTTTTAGGGCCCTATGTGGTTTGGTTCCAGAGATATTGGAATTTGAATATGGCTCTAGGAATACATTGTTAAAATGTACACATTTTAAAAAACAAACAAATGAGGGTCAAATCATTTTTTGAAACTAGAGATATATCTTGTTTACTTTTGTCAGAACAGCTGCACTGAACATACCTGTCTGAATGGCATACATTTTAAAGGCTCTACATCATGATATGAGGCTCTTTTTAATATTGTTGAATATACCTATATTTAGGGACTGAAAAGCTAATTTTGGTCACTTTATATACAGTGGCTATTTATTTGAATGTCTGAAGAATAATAATGTTGAAACTAGGAATGCATCTTGTTTCCCTATATCAAAACAATATGCACAGAACATAGCTGTCGAGGGCTAAAAATGCACTGAAATGGTCGAGTTGAGGGACATTAGCTTTCTCTCAGTAGTCGATTCATAAGATTCTACATTTGAATTAATTTCAGGGAAATTTGGAAGAAAGGATTTTGTTCATTTTAACAGCTTCAGAAGCTACCAAGAGTTCAAACATACAGTATTGTAACAAGTTTGAGAACCCGCCCCTTTCCTCCTGGATGCCTCAAGTGCCCTTTTCTTGGGGTTTCTTGTTTTTTTGTTGTTTTTTAATGTGTATGTGTGTATGGAGCCCCGTCTTTGCCTCACAACAATAAAATGTAACTATTAATCTCAATTTTGAGAAATAAAAGGATCTGGCTCGCTTCAGTCACATGACTGCCATTAACCAATGCTCACCCTTGAGGGCAGAGCGCGCTCGTTACGAGCCGGGTGGACTTATG
>JAUCMS010000127.1:9686560-9705651 GCA_032357445.1 Enteromius radiatus | reverse complement strand
AACAAATCCATTTGAGTTATTTATGAGCCATTAACATCTGCTCCTCTGAAAGACTATTCAAAGCCTTTGGAAAAAAATCTTTGGAAGCTGATTGTCTATACCACAGGAAGACTTGAAGGAAGAACCTAAGATGGGTGCATACGTTTTGGCCACTCTGATATTGTTGTCATGTCTATTCACAATGCTTTTAAGATTCTGATTCATATGATTAATCTGATCAAGATTTTGTTGTCTTGTAGCGTGCTTAAAATACATTTAGAATAAACATAGTCAAAGTCCCCCTGTAGCTTTGTGCTTTGTTCTTAAATCCTGTCTGCTTGATTATTTTTCTTTCTATTTTTATTAGACATGTGCGTCCTTTTTCTGTATCCTCTGCTTCTTCCTCTGACCCATTTTCTCTTCCACCGTCTCTCTCTTTCTCCACCCCTCCCCCATTCCCATCTGTCAGATGGACAGGTGTACATACAGAGGTTTGAGCATTGTGTGTGGCATGTGATCCTGTACTAACTAACAGCGTTTGTTGCGGATATGTTGATATAAATATTATTTGTGCAATGCATAACTGACCATTTACTCCCACACAAATGTAGATGCATTACTTCAGCTTTAATTGAAACATTTCAACAGACATTCTAACCACTGCCAGCATACTGTGGTATTGAAAACATCCATGCACTATGAGACTTCTGCGTTCTCCTTTTTATGTGCAGTTATGTATAAATGTACAACAAATACTGTTGGCTCTTATCATAAATTTTGTAATATATAATATACAAAAAATACATACAAGGACATGTATTTATGTGTGTATACATGTATTCTCTCTCTTTCTCTCTCTCTCTATATATATGAAGTAGAAAGACTGATATAGTTTGTGTGTGTGTGTGTATATATATATATATACACACACACACACACACACACACACACACACTTACACCTACTATTTCAGTCTTTCTACTTTGTGTGTGTGTGTGTAAGTTTACACTTGTTATTTTCATTCACAGAGCACATGTTGCATAATGCATCCATGTAACACCATATCCATCACCCTCCTTTTCTTCTAGATTCTGTGGCTCTGGAACACAATAGCATGAGTTTTGGATGTACACTGCGGAGAAAGATGAAGCCAGCTTGTGTGCACGACTCAATTTCCCCCACCTCTTCTTCTTTTAAACCCAGTCTTACTTCAATATCCATATGGGGTCTTAAACTCTGAACCCCCACCCCCACTTCAACACACACAGCCTGACCTCAGCCCCCAACACTGAATTTTATTACACTGTGATACACTGTGCTTCCCATCCCCCTCCGTAGAGCTGCATAGCAAGAAATAAAGTTTGGGTAAATTCCACTCGGATGTTGTCTAGGCCAATGCCATTATATAATTCACAAAGGATCATGTCATGAATTGATTTCATTTGTTCATTCATTTTTTGTAAGTACATGCAGTACCATTTCACATCACGATAATTCTCACAACTGTGTAATCCCACCATATTTAGTATCAAATATGATGATTTTATTTTGATTTGAACACCTCATTAATGTTTTCGAGCAAATGTCCAATATAATTATAATCGCAAAAAGCAAAAAGGGTAGGGTTTTCTTTTCTTGTTCCACACTCTGTTTTTGCAGAATTCAACTTTCTCACAATTAATTTTTCTTTTCTTTTAAGGGGGGTATACTTAGAAAGCAAATATATTTTCTCTCGTCTCTTCCTCATAAAATTACAAACATTAATCAAGGTGCGTAAGTAAAAAAAAACACACACACATACACATGCACACGTTTGTTTCTGTGAATTGTGGGGACTTTCCATATATGTTTGTACTGGTCAAATGATATTTTTTATCCCCTTACCCAAAACCTGTTTGCATTAGTACACTTTCTATTTTTTTCTTTCCATAGGACAATATAAAAAAAATTCAGATTTTATTATCCTTATGGGGACATTTGTTTCCCACAAAGTAGTATGAACAAGTACACACACACACACACAGGCAAGTCTCCTTTCAACCAATTAATAATCCATTGTTGCTGATTATTCACAGGCATCTTAAATGTCACTCTTCAAAAGTAACCATGTAAGACCAAAAATATGATGAATTTATTGATTGAGTCGTGATTTTATTTAATCTCACCCTGATTTACTTAACTGTATTAGAGTGCAATACATTTCTGAAATGTTCATTGTAATCCAAGAGCAGGTGGCATGGGTTTAATTCTTCAAACCTATCTTTAGCAGCTGTCCATCTCTCATTTTCTGTCTAAAGTAAGCTTCCACCATTTCTACCAAACATTTGAGACATTCTCATTGTCCTCTATGTAATCTATTGTCCTCTAACACACTCTCACTCCATCTCGTCACATTTTGACGCTTTTGCGTCACTTTTTGAAGCTCAAGGTACCCCTTTTTGACGTGAGGGGTCCTCCATTGCTTTCAGTTGTTTTGTTTAATGTAATGGTTTGCACTTTTATTGGAGCACCAAACCCCACCCCAACCCTAAACCTACCCACCTCTGAACAATATCAACACACACAGGCAAATGCAGTTACAGGTATTTATTGCACAAACGATTCATAAGCAAGCAGGATAAATCCATTTTAAACCAGTCGTGTCACATTCCAAGTCTTCTGAAGCCATACGAAGTCTTTATACGAAGAAGAGAGTAAATCATTCAGAAAACATACTCCCGTCCCATAGCACAACGCAATCGGTTACGAGATACACAAGAGCCAATGGCATTTCTCAACCAACGTTGATGTAAGGATTCTTGTAGCGGCATATTTTTGAAATCGTGCACAGACTGCAGCAGTGCACAGGAAGTACTCGGAAGACGGAGACAGTGACCGCGTCTATTCCTCTCACAAATCAATCGTTTTGCCTCAAAAGACTTGGAATATTAATATTTTTTAAATCAATTATGAAGGTGGTTGTATCTGCCTACTATATCTTGTGTTTTATTGACAGATGGTAGGTTTAGGGACAGGGGTTGGGTTACGTGCTCATAAATGTGTTAAATAAAACAGTTCTGACTGTTTGCATTGAAAAATCACACCCCTACATAAATGCAATAATGCCATTGTTTTTACCCAATATATCTCTTAATTATGACGATAAAATTAAATAATGATTGCGTCTGCGTATTTCCGCTAAGGGTTTCCTATTTAAAACAACGGAGGACCCTTCACGTCGAAAAGAGCTTCAAAAAGCGACGCAAAAGAGTCTTGACCAAGCGTCAAAATGTGATGAGTTGGAGTGAGACTGTGTTGGTTCACTACGAAATGCTCATCTATAAGACACTGTATTGTTCGTGTGCAGCAGTAGTAGAATGCTAGAGGTCAGTAATGTGAGGCTGCAGAGACAGCTGCTTCTCATGTCAGCATAGTTCAGTGAAGCGTCTCACGTTCTCCATTTGTCATTGCCTGATACACTGACTTTCGGGGGCCTGCATTTGATTAACTTATCTTATGCTTTAATGCTCTTCCCTTTAGCTGCATGTTTGTTGCTTACCAAGCCAAAAAGTTTTTAAATTATGTGCTGGCAGTGCTTGGGTTCTCTATAATATAATGGTGGAATCATTTTTTTTGGATAATAGTGGGCCAGAGGACACCTATTTTGGAATGTTAATATACTGTCACCGTACAGCACAGGGTATATATTTTGCAAGGGTTGTCTTTTGAGTCCATCAATAAGACATCAAAGAGCTAAAAATCCCATGAAGAAAATCCTTATGGACCAAATCCAGTCATGCTTAAACAACAAACCTGATTAGTAGCCTCTTACCAAGCATCCTGTCTAAGCAATTAGTAGGCAAAGTTTTATTAAACCTGCAGTTGTATGGATTTTCTTCTTGGTGACTAAGGCCTAGCTTGGCAAGCATTGTGTATTGTCAGCTGCTTGTCCTGGTATTTGTCTGTAACGTGATTTGTGTAATGTGTAGGTCACTTTGAAAGCATCTGCTGAGCTTTCTGATAATACACATTGTGATGCATATTTAAAAAAACGTAATGTATGGCTCTCACGTTTTCAGAATAATATTCACTTTTTCCTTTTCCTTAACACTTTGAATTCATTCTATGCCTTGTTTGTTTAAAGGTTGTTTTCTTTTTTTTTTTCTTTTTCTTTTTTTCTTTGCTTGTTTGTTTATTGCTAATCGGAGTACAATATACAGTTAGGTAAACACACACACAAATATCTCTAACACTAAGTTTTGATTAACAGTTTGGAAAATAAAACAATTATTCTAATACATCAATTGAAAACATCACTTAGCGCATAACATCTAAACTATGCTATTTAGGTACATTTTGTTCATTCTGATACTGCATTGCAACTACAGCAAGTGGCTAAAACCTTACCAGTCCTTTTACAAATTCATTTGATCAACAAAATGTTAGTCACAGGTCTTCATATAAAGCTGTTTGTTATCTGCCACATCTTGCAAATGAATTACCGCATTACATCTGTCGCCATTAAAGATAGAGCTCATTACGCTTACGGTGTTACAATGGTAATGACAAACACTCTGACAACATAAACACTAGTTATTATGTTAAAAATGTTAAATGATTTTGCACAAGGTAAAGTAACACAAAAACACAACAAAAGGTTGACATTAATGAAGAACCTCAAAAAGACTGCAGTGACTCTGTATGTTTCCCATCACATATTGCAGTCATAAAAAAAGGAGAATTCCCCCCAAAATTCCAAGCATCTCAATAAAAGATATACAGAATTTCAACATTTTGGGTCTTTTCAAAAACTGTGCTTTTGGGCTTTTTTTTTAATGGCAGAAAGTAAACATGACAGTTGTGTTTTCATGGGGTTCATCTGGATTTCTACTGCATTTAGCATCTTCTCTTTGGGAAACTATAAGTAGAATTTCTCGTCACACTTGACAGCAGAGACCAAGCTCTGAATTTAGACGTTATCTAGATTTTACATAAATAATTTACATTTTGTTTAATGTTACAGAAAAACAAACATTTACATGCAGTAAACCTGTCCTATACATATTAAACACACAAATGTCTTTGTAATTTTATGTAACAAAATGCAAAAGAGCATGTGCACATAGACTGGTTTCATACCAGTAGCATATCCGTTGCTTAGATAAGATAAGGTTATTTCATACCATATGCCTTTCATACCAAATGTCACACTTTAAACTGCTTCTGGTTCATCCAATCATTTACAATTTTCTACTTTCCAACATTCATTGGTACATTTACCATTTTAGGCAAATTTAAATTAATTGAATGAATTAAATGCAAAGAATAGGGAATGAGATGAATTTTGCAAATATTTTCTGACATAGAGTTTACCAGTCAGGATTTGTACTCAATTTAACAGTGTAAAAAAAGCAACAAAAAGAAAAAAAAAGCACAAAGTACAAAAAAAAAAATTAGCATACATAATGATTGCTGCTGTAATATTGATTTTAAGAAGTGACAGTTTCTAGTTTTGGAACCATTTCTAAATATATATTTATATATATTGTATATTAAAATATTCAAGCTGAGTTATTTGTTAATTATACAAAGAAATAGATATATAGAGATGCACACAATTACAAGCAAGCAAAAATGATCAGTGATTAATTTTTTTGTGAAACCTTTTATACAATAAGCGAAGTATAGCCTAAAGTATCTAAAAATGTATATCGTGGCTAAAAAAGGAAAGAAGACAAATTTTACCCTTAGCATTTTTAAATGCCCTGTCTAGACTTTTTAACTGTTTAACCGTTACTTAATTTATCAATTATCACCAATTCCAATTAGACAGGTTCTAAATGTCAATATATTAGTACAAGGTCTTTGTGCTCAGTGTAAATCTAGTCACATGCTCATTGTAAAGCCCTTCCCCACCCACTCACACAACATGCACATTTCAAAAACCTCTCATGGATTATAAGGTTTTTAAAAAATTACTGTATTTAAAATATTTCTGCATCTCTCACAATCTCTGAAAAAAGGAACAGACAAAGGTAACAAAATATTAAAATACTTTCCATTAGTTGTCACATCACTGCTTTGAGAATAAGCAGTCATATTGGGTAATAAAAAGAAATCTTAAAAAAAAAAAAAAAAAAAACGGAAAACAATTTATCATATAATCAAAATGCCTTTATAGCATTGAAACTGTATTCACCCTCTTGACTGACAGTTGGCCATGAGTTTTTTTTTACTATTTTTTATCTCATTTACAACCATTAGTTTCCCATCATAGGAGATTTTCAAATATTCTGAACAAACACACAAAACATGACACCAAGTTTGTATCTAGGGCTAATGGGAAGACTCGAGTGAAAACAAACTCAACAGCCACTGCTGCATCAAGAGAATGGATGACATGGACATTCAAACCACCACCTTCTTGAGGTTTGTAGAAATCATGGTCCCTGCTTTGCTGATAGTGGTAAATATGTCCATCAGCGGATTTAAACAGGTACAGTGTGGCTTATTCAGACAATGGTCATTAAGTAGGAGCTTTATTAACGTCTATAAAGTCAGGAGCACACCAATAAAAATATCCTTGAATTTAAAAACGTTACGCGGACAGGCCCACGCTCCTATTCCGATTACAAAAAAATATATAGCATGATCCACTGAATGACCATGACTGTCACAGCAACCCACACTGATGTTTTATGAAGATCCCCACTGTGCTTTGGAATATCTACAGTATAAAGTGCAGCACATCAGAACAGCGAGATGAATGGTTAATCCGATCGGAGCTGGATGATTCTGACATGGCGTGAGATAAAACACAGTTTGCACTGGGATCTAGTTGCATTTTACCTCCAAATACTGCATTAGATTTGTAGATTGAATGTAACAAAATAGCTTAGTGCACCACAGGTGAAAATACCTGTGTGATTTAGCCATTTCAGAAGCATCTGTGTATAGACACAATATATGTGTTTTTTTGTTTTCCTATGGAAAACAACATAGGGAGAAGCAGAGTTGGAGCTCTGATAGTGCAAATCAGCAATTGAACTGATATCACCTAGATAAGGCTTTCAGTTAAATTTTTAGTTTTTTTGTTTTTTTTTAACGTTCAAATAGTGACTTGGAATAAAGAAAACAAATCTCCCTGGTGGTTTTCCCCTCGTTCACAAAACATACAATACACAGCTGATTCTAATACATGTAAAGCCCTTCATAAACATTACAAAGCAGTCAGGAAAATGAAATGCCACCATGAAATAACATAAAAACCAGGAATAGGTACAGAGCAGCGTGGCAAAGGACAGTGCATTCGTATGACAAGGCTGGAACCAAGCCTTTTTTTTATAACCTCTCCTGCTCACTCTTTCCATGTATCAAGCCGACGAGGATCAGGTGGAAGGTAAAGGGAGTCTGGGGTGAACCCTTGTTCTACGCAAGATGACACTCTCCAGATCCAGTTTCACTTACTCAGAGACTAGCCCTGAAACTTTAACTGGCCCACAGTCGCAACAAGTGTCTGAGTATATATTTGCTTTAGTATGACTTAGCACTGGAGGTATTACTTTAGCGCTGAGTCTGATAATACAGATATCCTGCTCTGGGTTGGATTATCTATCTACGTTGTCCTCCTAAACAGTAGGTTGGCATTAATTACCAATACAAGGCCTCTCTTGCTAAAGACAAGTTCCCTTTTTTGTCACAAATACAGCGCTCCATATATCATCTTTACAATACAAAATGTACATTTACTCATATTTAAAATGGTAACGTGATCTGGATCACACGTCCTCTCCTCGCCACCTATTCCTAGCGTAGCCCCGGCTTCATCTCTCATCTCCCTCTTATTTTTCCATTCCAGAAAAAGAAAGTGAAAAGCCACTTTATAATTGAAAGAAATGGGTTTAAAGTTCACTCCTCGTGTGCCAGCAAAACAAGGGGCAACGTATCCTTTACATCTCTCCACCATCAGGTGGTCACATGCCTCTAACCTTTTATAGTCTGTTGGACCTGGCACTAGGACCTGTGTAAAATATAGAGTTACAACCTCCTGCACAATTCACAAATACTCAGAAAGGCAATTAGATATCCAAAGTGCTAAGAGGTGGAGCTGAAAGAAACAATAAATAAAAGAGAAAAGTTTGTAAATGATTACTGGATTAATAAATGTCACACAAAAGAAAGTAAGAGTTAAATATAGAGGCTAGTGTACCTATAGGGAACCTTCCACCTCGTAAGTAAACCGATATAATACATAACACTTAAATCTAAATGCACTGCGCTATGTACAACAGAAAGCACATACCAAACACATTGTGGGTCTCTAATCCATCATGTCGCATTTTGACAAGGGCTTTAGAGGAAAATTATAAATAGCATTTCTTGACTTGATCCAGTTGTAAATTGAGAAAATGTCGTTTTCATGGGAAACTGAAGCATTAATGTTTCTTGTGCTTCAAGATTTTATAATGTGTCCTCTGAAAGCATGTAGCAGACATGAAGGATTTCGAGATTTCAGTCATAAAAGAACTTGAACAAAGATTCCCTTTTCAAATCACCCCCCTTTCAAACAAACATATAAATTTATATATATGTACACCTATACAAATGCAACAAACTGTCATTGGAATTACAGTTAATAATCTGTAAAATGCCTTGACTTTCAGAATCCAAAAAAGACTGCCTGTTTGCCATTTATAAATACTGACCGCAATAAAAGTCCCACATGCAGCTGTCCAAATGAAGGAGGAGAGGAGGCCTCCTTTTCGTCAGTGGATGTTGAGAGTTCACACAAGGGCACAAAATAAGTCCACCAAATAAAGTCAAACCAGACACATAATTAGTAAAAAAAAAATTGGCTTTAGTTTAGTGGATGCCGATTTGGATTCAAATCGGTCTAACAAATCGTGGGTGGACTTAAACCATAACTTATATTATATGTTTTCATAAGTATACATTAAGCTATAAATTAACTGAATTTGAATGTCCTTCTGCCAAAGTGCTTCAGGGAAAAGCACGCTGCAATCTGGGTTTGGGGCAAAGGAGCTAAATATGGTTCTAAAGATGTCTACAGGCTATTTCTGTTCTTCTTTTTTCCATGTTGTAATACTTCATTTTATTTTCTTCCTTTCAGGTCAATAGAAGGAGATGATGTGTCCTGTATGATTTTGTCCATTCTTTTCCTCTGATAAATTGTGTCTGTCTTTTGACTTCAATTAAAAACTTCAAAAAGTCTTCATAGAGATGAGCAGTTGTCACTTTTTTTGCTCAGGTTTCCAATTGTCCTCATTTGTTTTCTGGGTTTCCGTGGGTGAATCACAAGAGCCAACGTAAGATTTTCAGAGACAATCATTATTATTATTTATTTTAATTGGAGCCCCTTATTCTAGATGATTTTCCTTAAGATCAGGTTTCCTCTGAATCACAAGTATACCATGTAATAAAATCACTAAAATAAAACAAAATTATTTTTATGAACTACAAGAACATTTATTTAGACATTTATATATATATATATATATATATATATATATATACACACACACTGATATTTCCTGTCTTTTGTGTTTAGATGTGATCCTTCCAAATAGTCCATTTATAATTATTTTAGAATTAAAATGATGTCAATTGATAAATCTAAAACAACTTTACATGTCTGTTTCATTCTTAGTTATTAATCATATCTAACTGAATGTACTTCTAGCAATATTCCAGTGTATTTTTCAAATTGCACTTCTACAGTTACGTAAATACAAATACTGATAGAACATAATTTTAGCGAAGAGGTTCAAGTACTTAAAGCAAAAACTTGAGACTGTAATCTAAATGTATAAGCAAGTTCTTAGCCTGACATTTATCATTTGATAGCGAGTTTAAAGCACTGTAAAGTACCTTTAGAGGAATAGTTACACATTTTTATTGTATTAGAAAGGCGTTCGATCAGAATTGTTTAATTTAATTTAATTAAAACTGCCTTTGAAGACCATATCAATCTCCATATGGGCAGCCTGTCATAAAGTCCCAGAAATGTTGTTTATTTTTCCTCTAAACTCTCTAGCAGCTACAGTGCCACATTCTGAAAAAAGCAACAGACACTAAAGTGAGATCCCATTGTTTTTTTATCATAAAGTGCCCTAAAGATTGTGCAGTTTTCTTTTTAACTCCGCATGAGTAAATATGCCTTCACTGTCAGTGATGCTAACAAATGAAAGGGCCTGGAACAATTTGGGTCCCATTTTATAGAATCTAAAACTGCTCCCTTCTTTTCCAGTCCCTGTCCCGTCAGCGCCACCGTTTACAGTACTGCATATGGAAATAAATTAAATCTAAACCTAAGCAAGCGTCTACCACATTTATTCTAGTTTGTTCACTTACATGCATTTTATTTGAATTAGTTGTTGTTAAAATAAATAAAATCTATGACAGTGTTTTCATTAAGCGGAGCAGAACTGAATTTTTTTGTCTCTTTAGAATAGATATATTAGGTGTGGGGTTTATTTTGTTTTAGGTGCCATATTTGAGGGAGATGTTAAATTTCAATCTCTCGTTTATGTGGGTTTGGTGTCTAATTGTAAGGGAAGGTGTTTCTGAGGCTCCTCGACTAAACGACATCAGACTCCACCACGCACTGCTCTGTGTACTGCTTGACCAGCTCCACTTTAAGGGTCTCCTTAAAGAAATCGGCCATGGGCTTCCACAGTGCAGGCTCCAGGAACACCTGACACATGACGTAACCCTTCAGAGTGCCAGTGTGGGACCTCAGATGGCACAGCAGCTGTTGTATGGCCAGCGTCAGGTCTTTACCAAACATGTCGATGTTGAGGTAGTACCAGTCATCACCGATTGGCACATGGAATGGGAAGGTGCACAAGCTGGCCATGGTTGGGCGCCTGGCATCGTCAACCATCCAATCAATGTCCTTCTTCAGCAGGATGGCCATGTTGCTAGGCAGAGGCTTGAAGGGCTGCCAATCTTGAACGATGGTGGCATTGGGAAGGACACCTTGCATTAGAACATCGCTTAGGAAGAGCTGATGCACCTCTGCTGGCTCCAAACGGACTGGGATGTTTGTGGTGGACAGACCCTTCCCTGCTACAGTGATATTAGGCCCGAGATCAGCAAGGCGTAATTTAAGATCTTCAGCACGGAAGCGCACCAGAAGGATTCCCTTCATATTTGAGTTAGGTGACAGAATGAAGACAATGTGGCTTTAGCTGCTTTTACTTTAGATCTGTACCAAACGTAAACATTTTATTGTAAATGGTACTTACCTGCTTGGTGATGAGCCGGTACTTCTGGAAGTCTTTTGGCCCCAGTTGGTCATCTCTGGTCAGTCTGCTGACTTTAACGTCAGGGTACTTGGACTTAACCAGTTGAGAGCAAAAGCGAAGAAGTACCCCTGCCACACCTTTCCCCCTCTCTTGTGGGGCAACACGAAGTCCCTCCACCAGCATGGTCTCACCATCATCGATAACACACACTGACTCCAGTGCAATCTGGGAAATGTAGTTGCATTAAAAATGAGTTATACTGTATCTATGATAGAGGAAAGGGAAAGTTTTATAGTGCTCTTTTGTCATTTCTGTCAGTTTCGTTTTGGGACGCACAATTAATCAAAATGAAACTGAAATCGTGATATGGCTTAGTGCGTTCAGCACATCACAGAAAACTTGATGTAATAAAAAAACATAGTCTCATGCTCTGCGTGTTTCAGTGTTAAGTATAGAATTGTGTTAAATCATGATCTGATATTTTCAATGTCTCAGAGCCACAATAAATACTGCCTCACATGAACTCTATTATGTGCACAATGTGCACCAGGTTCACTTAATTTTTACATTCGCACAATTTCCAAAATCCTTTTGCAGTCAGCATTTCAATCAATTTGTAATGATCTCTCTCAGCAGTTTTCTGCCAAAAAAGAAGCCTTGATGCTTTATCCATGACAGTAAAGAATTTAAGACATAAAAAGTAGCTGTGTGAATATAAATGAATAAATCTTATTATTCCTTTCTTTTTTACTGTACAAATGTATTAGTACAACAGTAAAATATTTATCTTTATCTTTTTAAAATACAAATATTATATTCATAATAGTTTTTGATCTATTTAAAAAAATATTATAAATTAAAAATGTAAGTTCTAATAAATCATTATTAGAATTATTGGTAACACTAGAATAAGGAACACTAATTCACTTTTTGCTATGACTTTTCACTCAATAAATTCCTAATGTGCTTTTTATTAATACTTAGTAATTTAGTTGTTAAGTTTAAGTATTGGGTAGGATTAGGTATGATTGTAGAATAAGGCATTAATATGTGCTTAATTACTACTAATAAATGGCTAATATTCTAGTAATATGCATGCTAATAAGTAACTAGTTGAAAGACCCTAAAATAAAGTGTTACCAAATTATTACAATTATTATTAGGTAGAGTTTGGTGTATGTAAAGAGTGTTCCTAAGCCAGTGTCTTTTCACTTTTGCATGATATTTTAGCAGCAAGTGTAATGAGATATTTTCAGTTTGGGTGAAAATTTGATCATTCTTGTATGTACCTGTATGTTCTTTACATGTTTTGCCCAAAAGAAAGCCACACGACATTTAAAGTAGTAAATAATTTTTACTTTTGGCAAACTATTCCTTTAAACCACTGAGGATGAAACATGCACTGCATAAGCTCCTCATATCCGCTTTCTTACCACTTTTCCTTGCTTGCGAGCCAAAATGACAGTGCGGTTGCTCTCTTGCAGCCAGGCTTGATAGCGGGAGGGCAGATAGTCCAGGCCACCATAGATATCCTTGCTCATGGCCATGATGTCATCGAAGTCCTCCTCCGTCGCCACTGTAAAATGCAGGCCGGTCTGAGGAGGGGCCTCAGGGAGCTGAGAGCAGGGCAGACTGTTTTCAATCTTCATCCTTAGAGCTGTGGAAATAGATTTCAACTTCTATGATCCATGACCCAAAAAGAGCTTCCATGCAACATTTTACCTACTCCCTTTGTAAATGCTGTTTTCATTTTATTACATTTCAAGGATGTCAAGATAGCACCTTACAAAACGAATGGTGTGAGGGTCGTTATCAGCTCAGTACAGTGCAAGGTTTGTGCCTATGTCGCAGTGTTTATCTTCCCGTGCCAACATGCCAGCAGGTTGGCATCAATAGCGGCAACTTGTAACCGTGCCCAAACGCGAGACAGCCAACGCACATACACAGACATGTCCACCTCCTATTGCCAGAACCCTTAATCCTTTTTTTAATTCTCACTGAGCAGCACTGCCCTGGTTCCCAGTGGAAAATAAACACATTTTTTGAAAGGACTTGGGAAATAATGGTGCGAGACATCCAGGGGAAGGTGAAGCGGATGGGTAGGCAGATGTGTGCAGGCACGCATACATGGCTAGTGAGTGTCGGGGGATTGAAAGGCTGAAAATCTGTGCAGTGGGAGCAACACCGCGAACAAGTCACAGAGCAAACATTGTTTGCACCCCCTTGGGCCCGTACCGGTTGAGAAAGCCCTGGTACTTTTCCATTGATGCACTTCTGTAATGGGAAAACCCTCAATGTCTGAAAGCTTATTTGGGTTTGGCAAACACGCATTGTGAGGCTGTCACA
This sequence comes from Enteromius radiatus, assembly GCA_032357445.1. Lineage (NCBI taxonomy): Eukaryota > Metazoa > Chordata > Actinopteri > Cypriniformes > Cyprinidae > Enteromius > Enteromius radiatus. Next base: position 9,692,080 of record JAUCMS010000127.1, on the reverse strand, counting down.
AAATCTATTCATTCATGGTTCATTTGCCAATTGCTATGCAATATTTGATTTCCAAATTTCCATTTGACTGTCTCTCATAGTCTTTCATTTGTCCTTCAATTTATAATGGGATAGCGCGCTTAAACTGATATTTCCATTGGGCTGAATCAATGTCTTCCCCTAGTTCCCCTAAAGTCATGCCCTGTCTATGTCTGGGTAACCCTTATTAACCCCAAATTAATTTAGCTCTCAAAATAAGAGAACAAAATATCAAAGCACCAATTAGCAAATTCCATTAGGTTAGTGCAATCTGTGAGGCTGGATAACAGTCCCTTAATGAGGTCCAAACAATCTTGATAAAAAAAAAATAAAATTTATTTATTTTTTTAGTTTCTGTAAAGATGCATGAAAATATACTCACAGCTTATGTAACTATATCTCTTTGGGCGTTAGAACCAATGTGTTAATTAGTGTTTGTGAACATGCAGATATTGTACATGACATCTTCAAACGAGATATGTTATATAAATGCAAAAAAAAATCCTTCTTTGCTGTTATATCACAGGGCTTGTCATTTCTCGATGGGATAGACTTTAAAGTTGCCTCAGGCTGAGTTATTACAATTACGTCACATTGAAGAAGAAAATGAATGTGAAAACGTCAGAAGGCAAAAGGTACTTTAGGGTAAAACAAAATACAAAGTCATGAAAACAACCACATCATTGAGTAGATATGATGGAGACTGATATAGTCAACGAATAAAGTTCTCTGTACTATATGATTTACAGCTAACTCCTTGCACACTTTTTCAGAGAACCTGTCCGCAATATTTGTCGAATCTTTCCCTTTGTGTTAATCTATTTTAATTTAGCAGACACTTTTATCCAATGCTGCTCTGAATGTTTTCAGAGTATACACTGTATCAGTACACACCTATGACGTTGGTATTGCTACCACTGCTCTAATACTGTCCAAGACAATTCCCATGCCCTGGATCTGTGGTTATAGATCTGGGCTGGTAATGTCAAAAGGTTTAAATTCAGTCAGTCATTGCAAAGAGTGGACTGTAGTGAAGCACTTACCCTTGGTTACTCCAGGGGGATTATCTTTTTAATAAATGTACTGAGCATTGCTTGGAGTGTCTGTTAAGTGACTGCTTACTTAATTTAACACAACCAAGTAGTGATTATTGCCCAGGTCATGAGGTTATTACACAGTGTAAGTATAGACAATATACTTTACATATACTTAACAATCTTTAACACAGACAATAATTTGATGGTGTAGTGTCTGAGGTGACCAGAAATTTGGTACTTCTAAATACTGGGCTTCTATGAAAAGAGCAGGTTTAGTCTGATTGAGATTGCAATTATTGCAGACTTAAAGTTTATTTTTCACTGTACACTGTGTTTTACTGTATGCTTAATGCCTTTGTCAGTTTTTACAAGTCAGGTAAAATGTTATAGCTGTTTTGCATCTTACAGTAACAGCATGTTATAAAAATGGAAAATAATACTGGCTTTGATGAACTATGATAAAATATACTGGGTCATCCATTTTCTTGCATCATATCAGATAGCAATTAAGTAATTTTATCACCTTGTCTATTCCATTAAAAGATTTATTTTATGTTAAATCATCCATCATTTTCTAGAGGGCAATACATTGCTTTGCGATAGATTCCCCTCCCATCTATTTGTTTATGTAAGTTCATTAGACCAGATTATGGGAGCTCAGAGGATAACCTTGGAAAATAATGTTGCTTTCATAATATTAACATTTTAAATGCCTTTAATACAACTCAGCAAGAAAGATGTTTAACGTATAGATTTAGAAAGCAACCAAGTGTTAAATGCAAATTAATCTACACATGATGTACTAGTTAAATAAATTAATTCTCAATGCTTTTTATGTAGTCTCAATCTGGTTAATAAACTGTCAATATATTAATATGGAGCACACATTTAGATCAGTGGCTAGTTCTATCCCGTCACATGTGCGTGATAACTTAAGTGGAGTCAAAACATTCAACAAGCTCTGTGTGAATATGTGAAGAGAGAGGGGTATAACAGCATTCTAAAAAATATAGAAGAGAATATAAGTTAACAGAATAATACAGCAAAACAGATACCTTCATTATTTGTTCTTTCTCGTGTCGTTCCAAGCCTGTATGTGCTATTTTCTTTTCTTTTTTTTTTTTGCAGAACACAGAAGGAGTAATTCTGAAGAATTGCAGCTCTTTTTGATACAGTGCCAGTTCATAGTTCACTTGAACCAAAAACAACAGCCCATATGACTCATAAGCTATATTCAGAGCCATTTGACTGCTTTGATTTGATTTCCATCATGCAAATTTGAATTGGTGCATTGCATGCACTTTAACAAGACATACCAGAATCGACCACATTCCGGCATCCATGACTTCCAACCTGGTGCAACGTGCCAAGGTTAGGGTTAGGGGTAACCTCACAAAGCTATCACATGACACAAGGAACTATTTTTATGGCAGGGTTTTGTCCTTTTTTGGAGCATAACACCCACAGTCACTATCAATGGACAGATAACAGCTGTGTAAGGATTCTTTTTAAAAAAAAATCCATGGAAAAAACAATATTACTACATGACAGGTTTGGAACAACAGGTGAGCAAGTATATTATGCCACAATTTTCATTTGTAGGTAAATTATTACTGTATTCATCAATCATTCTTGACAACATCATAATGAACAAAAACTGTCTGCATGCCTGAAACACTATTCTTGACAGATAAAAATGGGTTCTTTCAAATTCTTTCCTTCAGGATTACCATTACCATTACTTCTAGACATACTAGACATGCATGGAAGAGTGTGTATGCAACAAACTTCAACTGAGCTCATTAAATGCAGGATTGCAGTATGTGGAGCAACATCAAAAACCAAAAGCAACACCACAAAATGGGTCAAGCATGACACTGGCACATGCCTCGCACCACTGCAGCAGCTTGCCTGCACACCATGTCCATTAATAATAGGGCATGCCATATGTCTCTCCTACTTCTTGCGGTTATGTCATGTACACTGGAGGTATGGTGCGTCAGCATGGGCATTCACGTGCCAGTGGAAAATAACTACGAAGGGCCTGGCGAGTGGCGACTTCACACCGGCACGAACGTACAAAACTGGCACAGAAGGACATAAGCACACTGCATCAGTTAATCAAAAATCACGCTTTTGCCCACATTCGACTGCCACATGTACATGACGTATTGTACAAGTCAACAATTAACGTTTTTATAAATATGATGTAAATGCAACAGATATACAATGACGTCTTTGTCGAAGGGTGCATTCAGCATCTTTAAAAGTCAAAGCTGTAACACGTTCTCAGCATCACTGCAATACGACCCCTATTGATTCGCCCCGCCCCCACTCAATCGAAATACAAAATTAAATCAATAATCTAACACAAAGCCTTGCTGAGAGATCTTACTCTTATGAGGGAGCAATACATATTGCATATACGTTCATATAATGTTTTGTTGACGTTTAAAATAAATCACCTGTAAATTCCAATATTCATGAAATAATGTTTTATGCACTGTGCATAACGTTTTGGCACGTCAGGCAGGGAGGCAATAGACAGGACTTCTTATCCTCTATTTACAAAACAGTTCCATTGTTATTATTGGATTATGCGCTAAATGTTTCATCATTCCACAAATGTTGCACACTACCGGCATCCGGCATAAATTGAAAACCGTCGCACGCACAGAGAGACCAAACGCAAATAGGCTACTCAACATGAATGCCAACATATAACAAAACCTATAATGGGGGTCTCCGGCAAATTCTTTGTATTTCATTCATTGCCTTGTCGTCTCTGAGGGCTATTAATTCGGGCCCTGGAAAATGGCCGTGAGACGCGAAAAAGGGTGAGAAAGACCATACACAGCAAATGCGTGATGTTCATGATAATTTGAAGACGTGAAAATCCAAGTACAATGGTTTGTTGAAGGCGTCGAGCCCTTGCCATACATAGACTGCACAAGCGAAATCCCTTCTAACGGACACGGTAGATGATTTCACTTACCTCTGCGTCGTGCGTCGGATTTGTGAAGGATACAGAGGTCAAATTGACAGATGCTGAATATATGTAAGCTTTCGTTGCACTGCGGTTAGATTAAACGCAGAATATTTAGAAAATGCCGGTTCAGACTTACAATATATGAAGTATGAGGTCACTGTGAAGCCCCTCCTAGAATTCCCATCCCCATCCCCATCCCCCAGTAGGGAGAAGAGAGGTATGCCAACCCCTTAAACCATCACCCAATCATGATCAATCTCTCTCTCTCCTCTCTCTTCGCCTGTCTCTCTCTCTCTCTCTCTATTCCTCTCACTCACTTCTAGTGTGTCCGAACTCTAGTAGGGCTGTTCTGTTGATTCAGTGCATGCTTTGCTTCCCTTGGTTTTTGCAACTTAAATGGGAACTATACATACACAGCTAAATTTGGGTAAATGTGCTTTGCATATACAAAAGAGATGGAACACAGGTGCTCACATTTGTATCGAGATTGATTACCTTTTTCAGGTCAAGGACCTCATGGTGAATAGAAAGAGAGAGCACATTATATATACTAAATATTTTATAAAAATTCTTGTCACATTTAAGCCTGGCATATATATGTAGCATTCATATACAGAAGTATAGAAATATTTAGTTTTAGTAATTATATGTAGTTGCAATGTATATATTTAAGACAATATTGGTCTGTTTATTTAAAGTCTTATACTTGTAAATGAATATAATTTTATTAAATTAGTTTAAAGTAGGAGGGACAATAAAACATTTGAGTTTTCTTCATCAGCACAGATTTGGAGAAATGTAGCATTATGTAACTTGACCAATGGATCCCGTGCAGTGAATGGGTGCCACCAGAATGAGAGTTCAAACTGCTGATGAAAACATTACAATAATCGCCAAGTAATCCACATGACTTCAGTCCATCAATTAACATCTTTTGAAGTGAAATGCTGTGTTTGTAATACACAAATCTATTATTAAACAGTTTTAACTTTAAACTAGGAGTGTCATACTCAGTTCCTGGAAGGCCACAGCCCTTAAAGTTTAGTTCCAGCCCTGCTCCAACACAATTACCATGTCGTTTTGCCAAGAGGCCTTGATTAGCTGGATCAGGTGCGGTTCATTTGGGTTGAAGCTAAACTCTGCAGGGTCCTGGCCTTCTAGTAACTGAGTTTGACTCTCCTGCTTTAAACCTTGATTTGTGTCCATGATCCATAAACAATTTGATCCATAAACAATTTGAAAGTAATATCAAAAAGGACTTATATTTGAGCTGGAAGCAACTGGTTTTTTTTTCCATACTGTATTTTATTAGTTTTATGACATCAATATTAAACAACAACATACCAAAATCAAAACAAAACAAATAAAAAGAAAAAACACACACACAAAACCAGACTACCCCAGCAAACATTGAGACGTGTAAAGACCGTTGAAAAGACGTCCTTCCGTCACGTCCTGTTATGGTTGAAAAATAGT